>WTSP01004473.1:0-15295 GCA_025331215.1 Actenoides lindsayi | reverse complement strand
AGGGGCACACAGCGGGGAAAGCCGCCCTCTCCCCCGAGGCGGTGCTGGGCCGCCGCACCCCGCTCTGCCCCCCCGCGGCGGCGGGGCCTGCGCGGCGGGGCCGCCCCGTGGCGCCGTCTTTATTGTCTCCAGCTCCATCCGGGTCCTGGGGAGGGGGGGGTGGGGGGGGCGCTCTGGCGGCGCGGGGCCTGACGGGACGGAACCCCCGCCACGGGGGCGGCCCTTGTGGGCGAACAAAGCGGGCGGGGGGGCGGCGGCGGCCGGGGCCGTCCCCGCTGCCCGGGCGCAGCGCCACGAAGGCCGCGCCGGCCCCTTTGGGCCTCGGAGGCCGCGGGGGAAGGCGAGGCTGTGGCGGAGGGAGCTGGGGGGGGCTGCAGCCCGGAGCCGAATGCCGAGCTTCTGCGATTGCAGGGTGGTTATCGCCGCGGCGGGTGCGCGGCCGCCCCCGGGAGGGGTAGAGCCCGCACCGCCCCCGAACCGAGATGGTATCGGCGCCGAGCGTTCCCGGCGGGCCCGCCCGGTTCCCGCGGACGCGAGGCGGCTCCGCGGGGTCTGCGCTGCGGGAAAGGTGTCTCGGGGGAGCAAACCGCAGCCCGCCCGGCAGAGCCGCTCCTCTCTGCGGGGCCTGCTCCTGACAACAGGCCGCTCTTCGCGACCGCGCTGAGCCGCTGAGGCGGCCCTTTGCACGTAAATTCCGGCGCAGTGCTTTGAAGTGTTTGTGTCCGATAGCGTCGGCAGCCCTCCTCAGTCTGATGAAGAAATCTGTTTATTTATTTATGCGGAGAATAATCAGTTCCCTTCGGAAACGCCACTTGCCAATCTAGTTAGATAGCAAGAAACTCGGCCAGCGCTCCTGACTCACAGGAGTAATCGCCGGGTGATAAACAAATAGCATCATCTTCTGCAGAAGTTCACAGTACTCCCTGCTTCATGAAAACAGCTGTGCTTACACTTCTGCTGATAAGTAACATGCTTTTTGACGTTCTGTGGTGCTTTTGGGTACTTAAAATATTTTTTTCCTCTCTTTTTTTTTTTTTTTTTTTTAATCGAGTGTCTGGGTTTATTACATGGAATTAGGCCTGTTGGCCTTATCTTCCGAGGTAGGCGGTAGATAATCTTCTTCTGTCATGGAGGTTTAAATGCAAACTCTTCAGTCATGAGGCTTTGAATTTTAATGATGGTTGGTCTGGGAATCTTCGTTGCTGCAAACGCAGCAAAATTCGGAGAAGCAGGTAAATTAGCAGACCTTAATGATGTTCTGGAGTAACAAGTTCCGTGCTTCATGCAGAAAACACTGAGTCAAGTGAAAGTCTTGTTGTTACAGTATTTTTAATTTCTTTGTTCCCGAGATAAAAATCTCTCTTTTTTTTTTTTTCCTCCCCCCTCCCATTTTTCCATATACACATACACTGTTCCTCCTCCTGCAGCACCCCCACTCCCCACCAGCAGCCCAGAATAGCTCAGGTCTGGGTCTCCAATCCCACTGCGACGACAGAATTCTCTGTATTTTCCGCTCCTTAGCGCTGCGAAGGTTCGGGTTCCTGTTCTGCCGTAAGGAGCTTTGAGATCCTCTGCTTTCCACCTACACGCAGCTGGAGGACGGGTTATTTTTATTCCCGACAGTAGTGTAGCCTGCCACCGCCGCTTGTTTGCCGCGGCAGCCTTCGTAGATGGTGACTCTTTGCGAGACTGAAGTGGGGTTTGGCTCTCCTCCTCCTCCTCAGCATTGCCTGTAGCGCGTGACTAAAGAGCCTGGATCTAATACCGGTGGAACGAGACTGGTCTTGTCCTCGCCAACGAGCGCGGGGAGCCAACTGGTTTTGTGTTTTGGAAATGGAAAGCTCCCAGTAAGGCACCTTTTATTATGAGTTGCAGAAAATCAAATTACGACGAGTGTTGTGAGTAAGGGCCTGGCCTCGGGCTTCCTAACTGTTTGTGCTGGTTAAGTTGTTCCTTAGCCTGTTTTCCTGTGGGAAAACATTAGCAGACTTCAGGCTTCATCAGATAAACTGCAGATGCTCAGGTTGAGCCTTGTGGATCTCTCTTGAAGATCATCACCCGCATCATCCTCAGGCAGCGATGGAAAAAGTTGTTCCAGTCCAAATGTGAAACACTGCACTTCTCTGCCCTCTCTCCTGAAGTGAGTTGCTTCTGTTCTATGGGAGCACTTAAGAAATTGGAAAACATGCCTGTGATTTGACAAAATTAACCTTTCAAGCTTTTAGACAAAGGAGTAGGGCTGTTTTCATTGTTATTTTTACCTTTATGGGCTTGTCTGGGTGCTGTCTTCTTTGTACAGAAGTGGCCCAGAATTTGGCCTGAGCTCCTTAGACGGCTGCTGCTGAGTTATTCCCCTGGTGTGTAAATTGTTGCTGTGCCCAGTGGAATATTAATATCAATTGTGGCTGAAAGCCCAGTGGGATATTAATATCAAGGTTCCCTTTACAAAAGGGAAAAAAAAAAAAAAAGGTTAAAACACTTGCCAGTAAAAAAAAAAGAAAAAAGAAAAGAAAAAGATGAAAATAGGCTTTTTCTTCAATGCAGAGGTCTTTCTTTTAGCCTGTCCTCTGCGTTAGCCTGTGAGCAGATCAAGTTGCTTAAAGCAATTTCAAGCTTGAATCGGGGTGTTAAATGCAACATCTTTTCCTGGTTTACCAGAAATGCTGCCAGGAATCCTTTGCGAGTTTGTTTTGAGAAGACATCAAAAGGAACCTGTTTTCTCTTGCTAGAATACCCGGGTTCTGCTCTCCTTTGTTGTACTTCCTAGGGAGGTAAAGTGACTTCCGTGCTTGGGTTTGCCTTTGATTTACAAACCTTGAAGAAAGCAAACCAGGCAAGTTCCTTTTCCTTTGTGCTTTTCTTAATTGATCGTTTGGATGTGGCAGGTTTTTGACCTGGTATTCTCAAGAATGCATTTTAAACCTAAATTTGCTTTCATTCCGTAGATATCTGAAATACAAGAGAAAATAGGAGGTGCTACGTGATAAGCCCCTGAACTCTGATAACAACGGAGGCTGTGTTTTGATACCCTCTGCATAAGTCGTTTTTTGATAGTCAGTGAGTCAAAACATTGATTTGAAAATAAAAATATTGTCGCCCACTGCTGCATTGTTTCATTAGGAATTTTTAGCACTGGAAAACATCAAAGTTCGATGATTTTTTGTAGCTCATTGCCTTAAATGCTGTGTATACTGTTAAAATACTCAACGCTGCCAGCATTAGTATCTGAAAATCCTCAACATTGCCAGTGCTAGTATTTGGACTCGAGCATAGCCCAGGAAAACCAGCAGCTTTCTGTTGCTGACAACACAAACGGGATTCCCAGTCGGAACCTGGGCTGTGAGCAGAGCCAGGGCTCAGAGTGCAGGGTCAGGAGTCCGACAAAGGCCGCGGCACCGCTCCACGGCAGGGATTCATCCCGCTCTGCCTTGTGGGGAGCTGGAAGGTGTTTGCTCACCGACTGTACCTTCATTCCCGGAGTGTTGTGGGTCGTGCCAGCACCTTCTGATGTGGCGGCACCTGCAGCTTCCCAGGCCTGGGCCAGTGCTGTGCGAGCTGCTGCACCGGTTTGGTGTCGTGATTTCTGCCTTGCTCTCAGGCTTTCTGAAAGGGCTGTGGAAGTTGGTTCATGTTGGTAACGTCCCACAGCTGAATTGGGGTAGGTTAAAAGTCACACCGGCATTGCCTGTACCAGGCGTGTCCCTGGGAGAACTGCCCAGAGGGTTGCCCTCTGTGGACCCCTCAGGCACTTCCCATCTCCAGGGGAGCTTGAGGAAACTCTGGGGGGGCTTGAAAAGTATTTTGGCAAACAAACTTTCCTTTTGTTTCTCGAGTGCTGCCTTAAATACCTTCCTCTTGGCATGGACGTGTGCTTGCAGGTTAATTTTTTTCTGTTGCTTTTCATTGGCCTTGGTGAGGTTTAATTTGGAAAATTAGTTTGTCACTCAAATACTCGTTCTTTCAAAACAAGGGACCTGGCGTTTCTGCCACTCTCTTGTTGCCACTAGCAGAGCTCCTCTGCTCCTGGCCTGGAGCCTTTGGATCTGGGCGCAGCCTTCCCTTGGTCCGACCTCCCACAGATGCAGGGTGTTGAGTGACTCTGCCCATCTTTTAATGACTGCATTTCTTAATTGCAGACTTTGAATCCAAGAGGCAGCCATGAAAGACCCAAGTCGCAGCAGTACCAGCCCAAGCATCATCAGCGAAGATGTGATCATCAACGGTCACTCTCACGAAGATGACAACCCCTTTGCCGAGTACATGTGGATGGAGAACGAAGAGGAGTTCAACAGGCAGGCGAGTCGCTTACCTCGATAAATGGCTCGGGACGTGCTGTAGCTGGAGGCAGAGGTGTTGTGGCTTAGCAACCATGGTATGAGACTGGGAATCCTTCAGAGGCAGGTTTTTTAGATGGCCGTGCTAGAGCAAACCTTGAACAGACAGATCACTGTTTCTCTGGCAAGAAATACTTAGTTTGTGTAAGCTTGGTGGAAAATGTGGGAAGTGCAGCTTGTTCTAATGCATCCATTAGTTCCCTGCTACTGCAGGAGGCGGGGAGGGTTGTTGACAGCCTTTCTGTGGGAGGGACAGGTCCTGGTTTGCAGAGGTGGACGTGTGTGGACGTGCTGGCTGTGGTAGTTCTGGACGGGATACGTCCAGGCACGTTCCTGCTGCCTCAACAGGGCTGCTGTGCCGCAGGGAGTCGGGGGATAGAGCTGTTGGGTGACAGTCCTGTGCATGGCTTAGTCCTTCAGTGTCTCACAGCCTTGGAAGGAAGCCTTTAACTTCATCTCTCACCTTCCATCTGGACAGGGTTTCCTCTTCTGGGAGTATCCTGCCTCTTTCCACCGTCCCTTTCTTCATCCAGACTTGCTCTTTGTACTCCAGTAGCTGCTTTCTCTGCCCTCCCAGCACAGAGTTTCTGAACCAGTATCTGCCTGCTGCTCTCTCTAGGGTGCTGGCAGGGCACAAAGCTGATCTGAAATTCAGGTTGCTACCAAAATCTCCATCCTCTTGTGCATATGCCAAGAGCAGTCCTGGCATTTTTTCCTGCTTGGTGGGTTGTTCTCCTGGGGCCTGTGCTGCAGTTAGCATGCAGGACGTGTAGCTTCTGGGGAAGGAGCCGAGAGTTGTGCTGTGAATAAACCATTTTTCAGGTACAGGCTCCATTTTCAGAGCAGAGGAAAGGTGGGTACATGAGGGGAGAAGGGTCTTGCTCAGGCACGTGGATGCCGTGTGGCATCCTGGGCACCTGCCACCACAGGCACATCTGGGGCAACCCGAGCGAGTTAAACCGGAGCTGGAAAATACAAACAAGGCAAGATTAATTTCAGGACATTTGGGTAATTAAATGTTACTCAATACTTCTGGAGCTGCTGCTGGAGGCACCTGTAGGTGTGCAGCCATGTAACAAAACCCCCAGAGCCAGGCAAGCTCTGCTGCAACACAAGCTGGTGGCTGCGTGCCCACGGCTGCCTCTTGCCCGCACACAGAACGGAGGCAGGGCCTTACCAGCACGACTGACTGGGGACCACCGTTCTTACTGGAGTGCTTTACTGGGGAAATCACTGGGTTAGCACTGGGAAAGTTGGTGTACCATGTGGGGTTTGAGTTGTCAGGACAGTGACTTACAGCGTATGGCAACGAGTCCCCGTTGCCCAGAGCATCTGAAGTGCCAAGGGAGCTGGTGAGTGTTTGTCCCCAGCGCAGGGCACCTGCATCTTGCAGGAACCCCAAATTCCTACATTAACTGTTTTCATTTGGTATCTGTGCTATGTAAATGAACTTTCACTTTAGGGTCGAGTATGTTTGATAGGAAAACTTTCTTGAGCTTCCATTGAGTGAACTTTTAAATCCTGAATAATTTTTCCACTCGCTGGTGCCTGGCGAGTCATTGCCACCAGCTGCCATTTCCCTTCTTTCCACTCTCCAGTGATGCAGCACATGGGAAATGGGTCAGCATGAGCTCCCTCCAAAGCTTGTTTACTGAACAACCAAGCAAAACTCCTCTTTAATATTTGCAAAGCCTGTCAGTTCTGGCTTGGTTGATTCCACCATTTCTAGTGCAGCGGGTCAGCGTTTTGAGTGACTGCTGAGATCGTGCCGAGCTCCTCGGGAGGACTACACAGATAATTTGCAGCCGAGGAGGTGCTGCTTGTTCCCCATTCCAAATGACAGGTGGCGTTTCATTTTTTCCCGGGAATCTTGCAGGACACGTTCCCGGGGAGCGTGCCTGGCTGCACGTCTTGTCCCCAGTTCCCTTCCCATCCACCCAGTGAGTTCAGTCCAGATTTGTTGACACAACTGATGTTTTCACTCGGAACCCACATTTTGCTTCTCCTTGAGCTCGTAACAAGCTGCAGACAGAACAAGCAGGACTTGGGGATTCTCCTGACATCCCTGTTTAACTGCAGCCCAAGTTCTTGGCACAAAGCTCTTCTCTCCCTTGGAGAGCTGGAGCCGCTCACCTTCCTGCAGCGCAGGCATCCTGCTCTCCCAGCAGTCCCATGGCACAGCTGGAAAGGTCAGCTCGGTGCACGAACCTCGGAATGAAGACCCAAGCTCCCACTAAGTTTGTTGATGAAGCGGTTTCTTCTTGTTGTGTAGATCGAAGAGGAGTTGTGGGAAGAAGAATTCATTGAGCGCTGTTTCCAGGAGATGCTGGAAGAAGAGGAGGAGCACGAATGGTTTATTCCAGCCCGTGATCTCCCACAAACAATGGATCAAATCCAGGACCAGTTCAATGATCTTGTTATCAGTGACAGCTCATCGCTGGAGGATCTGGTGGTAAATTCCATTTCTCCTCATATTTCTAAAGCTTGACCTCTCTGTCTGAGGCTCATTTTTGTTGCTGATAATGTCAAGAGAAAATCCTTTATGCCCAGGCCAGAGACTCTTAAACTCAGCCTGGCTGGGGTGGAGGAGGAAAGGTGGAATGTGAGTAAGGGATGGTTCCTCAAGTGACCTGACCCAGTCAGTGTTTTTCTTTGTAACCACGTGGCGCCTTTCCTGGCCCGTGACATAAATTGGGACAGTTTGGGTGTGTGTAGGGTGTTCTGAGAGCGACCCTGTGAAGTGCTTTTGACAACAGGCTGCAAACAACTCTGCATCAGCCCCCTGTTGGGTGGGTAGGAGCCACGTCCTGAGATCTGTTTTGGGCTGGGTGAACCTTAGTGGACCTGTGTAGGAGCCCTAAGGAAGAGGCGAGCAGCTAAACTACGATTCTTTCCCTCTTTTTTTGCTATGCAACTTCTGGGCAGAGCGTAAGGAGGAGGGAAGGGCCGGTACCAGTGCACACGTTTACCCTGCCACAGTGCAGTCCCCTGGTACAGAATACAGAGACCACACCGTCCTGTCCCACTGCTGTGAAATTCAGCTGAACACTCCTGCTTTCCCAAGCTTAAGCACCTGCAGGCAGCAGTTTTGTACTCAGTTTAAGACAGAAAAGCCTAATCCTCCCATTTCTTCCTGATAAAGAGCTCTCTTTGGAGGTGCTGTGTTTGACCGGTGCCTGTGGCTTTCTTGTTTTGTGTTCCCTGAGCCCTCCTCCCACCAAAACATCCAGGTGGTGCTAAGGAAGGATGTGTAATTCGGGTGCTTGCACAGCACAGGGGGTTTTCTTAGGGGTTCTAGAGACTTTTACATGCCTGTTACTCTAAATCCATAATCTCTCTGCCTGAAATTGTATTCAGCTTGCAAACTGGAAGATGTGAATCATCATTCACTTCGACCTCTTGTTTTTCCCTTCCTCAGGTCAAGAGTAATCTGAATCCAAACGCAAAGGAGTTTGTCCCTGGGGTGAAGTACTTAAATATTTGAGTAGACTGGGCCCTCTCTTTGGTGGATGTAGCACAATTTCCACACTGTGAAGCCAGTATTAGAAGATTTAATTGTTAAAAAGCTCTCTCTTCTTGTCACTGTGTTACACTTATGCATTGCCAAAGTTTTGTTAGTCTTGCATGCTCAATAAAAGTGCTGAGACTGTTACTAAGTCAACCTGTCAAAAGTTTAATGGCACCCTAACTGGGCCCTGGCCCTGGGGAAGGAGGCGCTGAGGTAAGAAGCACCAGTCAAGTTGAGACACAAGTACCACAAAGTTTCTAAAACCTTCTGCAGACTTTTTGTTTTGGTTTGGTTTTTTCCTTTTTTGAAGTTGGACTTGGGAATTTGCTAAAGGATGGTCGTTTTTAACTAAGGATGTGTGAACTGGTGCCAGTCTGCACCTGATTAATGCCTTAACTTCAAAATGAGAGCAAGGATATCTGATTGTTATGCAAATTAGCTAACGCTCCTTTGGAATATCAGTGTTGTTACTAAGGTGAAGCTTTCCCCTTCCAAAACTTCACGCTCCTTTGAAGCAGCGCGAGCTTTAACAGCGACTCCGCAGAGCCCGGCAGAGTCGCAGATCTGGGCTACCCAGCTAACCCCCCGCGCGACCCGAAGGCAGAGAAATTCCCTGTACTTTGCAGTGTGGTATTATCTTAGAAACCTTTCACTTCCCGATGACCTTAAGGGAGATGGGAGTTTCCTCACCGTTTCTTCCGAGCCCCCACCCACGTACCTAGCGCTGCCAATGTAACTTTTAGCAGCCGACTTGATCATGGCGGGATTTAACCGAGACAACCCCAGCATTAGTGATTTGAGTGGTGCTTTTCCCTTGCTTTGTTTAATCATCACTACACAATAGTCTACAGCACAACGACTTTGTTTTGGGGTTTGTTTTTTTTTTTGTTTTGTTTTGTTGGGTTTTGGTTGGTTTTGGTTTTTTTTTTTTCTTTTAATAAAGCTAGAACAGTTTTGGCTTCTTAAACTTCATATTCGGGTAGGTTAAGCTGCCATACGTGTTCAGTGTGAATAGTGTTTAAGTTGAAAATATTGTAAAAAAATTATATTTTTTCAAAAATATTTAAAAAAATAAATAATAGTAGAACTGAAGTGGTGGCCGTCTCGTGAATGCGCACCGTGCGTGGAAGCTGTCGGCAGCGTGCGGAGGAAAGGGGCGGGAGTCGTGGGTACACACGGGGCTGAGGGGCCTGGGGCTGTTCAGCCTGGAGAAAAGGGGGCTCGGGGGAGGGAGACCACCTTGCTTTTGACAGCTCCCTGACAGGAGGTTGGAGCCAGGTGGGGTTGTGAGAAGACAGATCTTCTCCCAAGAAACAAGTGACAGGATGAGAGGAACCGGCCTCGAGTTGCGCCAGGGGAGGTTTAGGTTGGAGCTGAGGAACAGTTTCTTCCCTGCAAGTATTGTCAAGGGCTGGCCCAGTCTGCTCAGGGCACTGGTGGAGTGCCCATCCCTGGGGGTGGTTTCAAAGCTGTGGAGATGTGGTGCTGAGCGATGTGGTTTAGTGGTGCCCTGGCAGTGCTGGGTTAACAGTTGGACTCGATGAGCTGAAAGGTCTCTTCCAATCGAAACGATTTTAATGATGTGGTGCCTGGGGGGCTCTTTGTTACATGATAGCCCAAAATACTCATCTGAGCTTGGCCTCTGACTGCTCTTTTATCCCTTTCCTCCTGCTTTGTGCGCTTGCCTGGGCATATTTTCCTTCCTTCTCACCACTGCTAATCCCTGCTGGGCTCGGCTGCTGCTGGCAGCACGGGCAGTCCTCATTAGCAGCTGACGAGGGCTATATAAAGCCCTGGCGCTGCCCGGCGTGCGCGGCCGCGGCCTTTGGCACAGTGGCTCTGGGAGCCACGAGCCTGAGAGCTGCTGGAGGGTGGGGGTGACTTGTGTGGTGGTGGCAGTGATGGCCTCCAGTGGAAGAACCCTGCTTAGAGCACCTCAGCCTTAACAGCTTGTTTTGCTCTAGCTCTGCAGATTGCTCATCACAATTATCCCAGGCTGTGACTGAGCATTCCCTTCCCTGACCAGAGCTTGGGCCTTCCTAGAAGCAGCAAAACTGTTCTGGTGTCTCCCTTGGCTTGGAGTCAGTTTAAACTCAAGCACCTAAAGGCAGAAGGTCAGATACTAACCTACTACTGTGCCCTGGCTTATTTTTAGCTGGAGTGGGAGGTTCATCAGAGAGCCCCATACGGAAGCAGCCGCTGCTCATTTGTGAGCTTCCTCCTGGGGTTTCGGCCCCCAGGTGCCATCAGCTCAGGGTGGCTGGCACTGAAATGCCGCTGCTGGGAGCCAGGCCCTTGGGAAATGGCCGTGGTCTGGTTGCTGTGTAACACTGGGAGGTGTAGCAAAGAAGGGGTGAGCTTCCCACTGGTCTCTGCTGGGGCGGTGGAGCTGGTGTTGTCCACAGCAGCCCCTGTCCTGGTGTGTGATCAGAGCAGAGGTGGCAAACGCCGGCTGAGCCCGAGCAGCGCTGGCACAGCGCCGGGGCTTTCTCTTGCTCTGGCCCCGGTGAATGGACTCAGGGTGGGCAAGAAGCTGGGAGGGGCACAGCGGCCCAGAAGGTTGTTGCACACCCTGTGATGTCACGCTCAGTGATAGCACTGGGACAGTAGAAGCAGCAAAGGGGCTCTTGCTCTGCACCAAGCTTGGCTGAGCACCGCTGTCCTTGCAGGAGGTGGCGGATATTTGCATTTGCATCGCTTTGGGGTGGTTCAGTGGTTCTTTTTTTCCCCTCTTCACTTATTAAACTGTCTTCGTCTCGGCCCACGGGTTTTCTCACCTCTGCTCCTCCCATGGGGGCTGGGAGCGAGTGCGTGGCTGTGCTGGCGCTGACAGGGTTGTGCAGATGCTGCTTTCATCTTCGGCATTGAGGTGCTAAACCCCAGCCCAGCAATGGGCTCGACTGGTCGGTAATGAGGCCACCGACTGCCTTCTGCTGAATACCCCCTCCGTCTGCACTGGGGCTTGGGCAGAGCCCCCCAAACATGGGTGCTGGGGTGGGATGAAATCTGTGTTGGGCAGCCCAGGAGAGCACCTGGGAAGCTGCTGAGGCCTTTGCAGTGCGGTAGAGGGCAGGGGACAGTGTGGGATGTGACAAAGACACTGTTAAGGCACGTGGACTTGAATTGTGGTTTATTTCATTAGTTTTAATGTACGATCTTAAAACAGGCGTCCTAATGCCAGTCTGGGTACTGTGCCCCACACAGAGCCTGCACCAGCTGCTGGGGAGCCCGGCCAAAGCTGAGGGCACCACGTGAAAATTGGTGGCCCTGGGTGAGAGGTTCTGGGGGCTCTGGCTGGCTCCGATGGTGGCTAATGAGCTTCAGCAAGTGGTGAGCGAGTCTCAGCCAGCTAAAGCTTGAGGTGGAGCGATGATGCCGGGGATGGTGTTCCCCGGGAGCTCGGGATGTCCCCAAAAGGCAACTTTGAGCTTGCTTAGCCCTGTGTTAAGATGAGCACCAGGAGCCGCAGCTTTGGGCTTGGCAGGTGCTAACGAGCTCCGACAGCAGCCACGGGAGCTCAGCTCGGCTTCTCTGGCTCTGGGGCACAAGCCCTCCCCTCTCTCAGACCTTTGTGCACACGGAGAGCCCGTCTGCAGCATCCTGCCTGCCTGCACCCACCGTGCCGCTGCCCCTCGCCCGGGCCTTAAACCCGGTGAACACGGGGCAGATGGGCACGTGCTTCAGCCACCGGCTCCTCCGCACCACGTTCATCCCGAAGGGGAAGTCGTAGCTCCTCAGGCTGGCGCTCGATGTGCTGTCCGAGTGGGCGCCCGCCTTCCACTGCACCAGCCCTCGCTCCGCCTGCGTCCCTGCGGCAGTCGGCACCCCGTCGCCCGAGCGCCCGGAGCCCGCGCCCCCTCGCCCTGCCGCCCCCTCTTGCTGCTCTAAATCAAAATGAATCTATCTCCAGCACTTCCCTGCTTCCTCCCCCCGGCTGCGTGTGCTTTAATTACCTGGGATGGTGTTGTCCAGGACGAAGGCGATGGTCCCCCCGACAAACATCTCTGTCGTTAGCAGCACGGTCAGTATCTGGTCCAGCTCGGGGACACCTGTCAGAGCGTGGGAGGGAGCCGGGGTGTGCCGTGATGAACTGCATTTGCTGAATTAATCGGCGCCTACCCGCAGTGGGGGAGTGCCTGAGAGATCTGCCCTTTTCTCTCCCCGAACACCCCAGACTGGGGCTTTTCCTGGTGGGCGGATACCTGTGTTAATGGCCCTGGGGTGGGAATCCAGGTAGTTTGGCAGCGTCAGCCCAAAAAACATGGCAAAGCCCAGCACGAAGAGGTTGCGGGAGGAGTTCATGTCGACGAACTGGAGGTTGGAGAGGCCGACGGCCGTGATCATGCCTGTCAGCAGAGAGGGCGGCTGCGGCGCAGGCAGGCGGAGATGCCCACGCTGCGGGGAGCTGGGCGTCGCAAAGGCAGCCAGGGGTTCAAAGGCAGACGTGGTTCCACCCAAAACCTCACAGCCCGCCTGGCATCCCGTGGGCTCGCCGGCCCCCAAACCTCCGGGGAAACGGCCCAGCGCTGATGACAAGAGCACCCTGAGTTTGAGGGGCGGCTGCGGCGAGGTTACCGAATAAGGTGCAGAACATCCCGCCGAGGATGGGGTCGGGCAGGGAGGCGAAGAGCGCCGTGAACTTGCCGATGGTCCCCAGCACGAGCATGATGCCGGCCCCGTACTGGATCACCCTCCTGCTCCCCACCTGCATGGAGAGACTGGCAGCAGGTAACGGCACCCGGCCTCCCCGGCCAAGCCGGGACCCCTCCCCATCCCCAGTACCTTTGTGATGCCCAGCACACCAATGTTGGGGCTGGAGGAGGTGGAGCCGTTGCCAGTTCCTAGCAGCCCCGCGATGATGCAGGAGATGCCTTCGGTGAAGATGCCCCTGGAGTACAACGGGAAGGAGCCGGTCCCGGCCACTGTTCTACAGCAGCATCCCTGCCTGGTGCCCAGGGATGCCACGGCACAGGCAGGGGACGGGGGGGAATGCTGGCCGTCCGTACCGGTTAATGGCATGCACAGGGGGCGCAGGGGCCCCCGCCAGCCGGGCACAGGAGTAGTAGTCCCCGATAGACTCGATGATGCCTGCCAGCGTGGCGCTGAACATGCCCAGCACAGCTGCCGAGGTCACCGTGGGCAGACCCCACTGGCCTGCACAGAGCAGGGTGTCAGGGTGGGGGGCACCCCAGGATGCAGCCCCCCCAGGTGCTCACCAGTGCAGCTTTAGGCCCCTCCTGGGTGCTCCCCAGCCCTGGTGATGCTGCTCTGGGTCCCTGCATCCCCCAGGGTGAAGGGATATTGGGGGGACCTGTGTGCCACAGGGCTGCCTGGCACTCACAGGGGTAGGGGACCCGAAACCAGGGTGCCACGGACAGGATCTCCCCCCGTGCATCCGTCCTGGCCTTGTAGCCGTAGGCCTCGGGCTGGCTGGGGAAGACACCAGTGAGTGTCAGCACGTAGCAGAGCAGCCACACCACCATGATGGCCAGGATGATCTGCGGGGGACACACACCGCTCGCAAACCCACCCATGGAAAAAGGGGGGATTTGGGGGATGCCCTAGGTCTCGGCAGCTCTTGGACAGCCCCTACCGGGAACATCTTAAAGATCTGGATGCGAAGCAGAACGAAGCCTTTGCCCCGCCGGTAGCCAGGGAGGCGGATAGGGACGTTCCGCAGGTACTGGGCAAACAGGATGACCAGGACGATGGTCCTGGGGAGAGAGAGAGATGAGATCACTTATCCGGCGTGCTTCCAGCTCCACGGGGGACACCCCTTGGCCCCCGTCCCCGTGCCGTACAGCACAGCGATGCCCCAGTGGGAGCCAGCCCGCTCGCTGGCTGCCTGGAAGACCGAGAGCCCGATGAGGGACACGGTGGGGGTGACGGTCAGCGGCCCGATGTAGCTGAGCAGCGCCCCGGGGAGCCCCAGCAGCCCGATGACCACCTCCACCAGGCTGGACACCACGATGGCCCCCTGGATCTGCAGGGTAAGGAGCAGGGAGAGAGGGGGTCAGCAGTCTGCCGGGTGTTTTGGGGACCGGCGGGGGTGGTGAGGGGGCGTACCTCTCGCATGCGGGGCTGCCAGATGTGGGAGGTGTTGAGCGGCAGCGTCCAGTTGCCGTAGATCTGCTCTGGGGATGGAGGTGGGGGTGGTGAGGTGGTCGCTGGGGGGGTGGAAAAGCTGGACACCCCCCCTTCAACCCCTCTGCCCTCACCTTCAGGTGGGCAGCGCCACTTCTCTAGTGCCAGGATGGACTTGGCGGGGACGAGGAAGGCCAGGGCACTCGCCTGGAAGAGGGGCAGCCTGGGGGGGACACGAGAGGGGACGCCTACGCCCGTGGCCTGGGAATGGGCAGGGGGGTCCCCACCAGGGCTGCGGCTCTACCTGATGCCCACGGTGGTCTGGATGAGGGTGGTGATGCCAACACAGGTGAAGATGGTGCCGATGAGGTAGCTGACAGTGAGCTGGTCCTTGCCCACGCACAGGCTCTCGGCCAGCAGGAAGGGAACGGCAATGGTGCCGCTGAAGCAGGTCAGGTAGTGCTGGGGGGAGGGGGTGTGGTAGGGGTCTCAGCGGGTGCTGTGGGGTGCCCCAGCCCATGGGGAGCAGTGCTCAGGTTCTGACAATGGGGTACCCCCCTTCCAAGCTGTACCTGGAAGCCAAGCAGGATGCAGAGGTACCAGGGGGGCACGTCCTCGATCCTGTAGAGCATGTCCACTTCCGTCCGGGGGGACCCAGTGCCCACGCCGGGGTCCTGGTGTGTGGGGGCACAGCTCAGCTCCAGCTTGCCCTGGGGGTTAGGGACTGGGGGGGGGGGGCACCCTGCCCCGTTTCCACAGCTGGCAGAGACTGCCCCACGGGGCCTCCCTGCACCCTCAGGGATGAGGAGGGATCCCAGCTGGGCTCCATCTGCTGCTGCGTTGCAGAAGGACTTGGGGTGGGTGTTATGCTGCCCAGGGGGGTGCCCCGGTACTCACCCTGCCTGCCGCAGGCAGCTCCTTCCCTAGGGGACATGGCGGGTCACTGGGGGTGAGAGCTGTGTTCCCATTCTGGCAGCGAGGGTGAGGCGGGAGCCGTGTCAGTCTTGTCCCAGGTGTCCCATGGGAACGGGGCTGGGCTCTGCCCCAGGGACACAAAAGCCACCAACCGGGCCACGGCTTGGCACATGCGGCTGGTCAGTCCCACCTAGAACTGGCTCTGACCCCCGGGAGGGGTCTGGGCTCCACAACTCCATAGTCCCTATGTGATGGCTTTTTCCCCCCTGTGAGAGGGTTCCCCACTGGCCCTCGGGTGCCGGGAAGGGTGGCACAGCCAGTCCCAGCTGCAGCATCCCAGCATGTCCCCTGGTGCCCAGGCTTCACTGCAGTCCCCAAACTCACCCCATCCTTTGCCAGCCCCAGCTGAGCATCATGGCCCTGAGCTGGTCATGACGGGGGTCAGTACTCCCAA
>WTSP01004472.1:0-29653 GCA_025331215.1 Actenoides lindsayi | reverse complement strand
TCCTGAACACAGCTCCCATCTGCTGCTGGGCCCAGTCTGGGACTCTCCCAGTGCCTGCTCCACAGCATCAGTGGTGATGGTGATGTAATTGCCATCGGGGGATAGGGTTCAGTATTGTTCTTGTATATATTTGTGTATATGTAATTTTTATTATTATTATTTTCATTCAAGCTGTTCTAGTTTCCTTTTCTAATCGCTAAGTCTCTCTCCTTTCTTCCTTTTCTCCTCCCCTTTGGGGAGGGAGGGGGGTTAACAGAGAGTATCCATTATCAGTCTAGCAGGCTGCCCTGACCCTAAACAGTGACAATTTTATTTGCCTTTAAGAGAAGTGCTTCCAAACAGCAGGGTCAGCTGAACTATCCAGAGAATGGATTATCTACATCTGTGTGAGTCACTACCTAGACTAAACTAAATGGAATTCAAGGACTAGGAAAGCAACACTAGGCAATAAATTTGGCATTATAAATCGTTTTTCATGCTGTGGAAAGTAAGACAACAAGTATCAAAATTGCCTAATATGGTTCTGAGCAATATGAAAACCAGTCCTTTAATTTCTTAGTGCTGAGGCTGACCCTGAAAAAAGGAAGCATGTGGTGACAGATGCTGTAAACGTTAAGGAAGAGAAAGACACCTGCAGTATAGCATTAGATGGTCTAAAATCTTCCAGTATGTATTTGTCAACTACAAAACTAGTGACTGGCTCACTTTTAGCTAGGTTGTGGATCCAGCGTCAGCGTAACTAACTTGAGCAGAGTCACACTGGGATAGCAGCCAAAATTTCTATGCAGTAAAATCAGTATGATCCTAGTTGGCAGATGAATACAGAAAGCAACAGGTGAGGGAAATGCTATGAATCCCTGCATATGGACTGTTTATAGCTGGTAACTCCCTTGTGAAAGTTAAGCAGTGCAGGCTTGTAAGGATTGATAATTTGTTTCTGTATTAAAAGGAGAGGCAGGAGGAAACGCAGTGATCCTGAACACTGCCCCTAGACTTGGATTCCTGTCACGTCAGCTGGAGCTGCCAGGAATACAGCCTTTCCAACAGTGGGTCTGATGAGTCTGACAATGTGTCCAGTGTCCCCTTTTCTTTCTTTCTTCCCTCCCACGTGCTCCCACATGCACACGCCTGATAGGCATATGAAGATTGAAACAGCATCACCCTCACCCTAAGGACCCTGTATTCTGGTATTCTCCATTCAGGTTCTTCCAGGCAGCAGATTAGCCTTAGTGTGCTTTGACACAATCTATCTGACTAAACATCCCCATCCTTACAGTTCATTCCTAAAGCCAATAACTCAATGCAAAAGAAAACATCCCACTCCACATTAACACTCCAAACCCCTGCAGTGAAGTCGGTCTTAACCTGAGGCTCCATGGCTACTGCTCCTGAAAATTGTTATCGATGCAATAGTGTTTTTCCAAATAAGAGTATTAGTATTGCTGTTCCTGCTGGTTTGAAATAGTATCAGTTTTAATTAGGAACAGGAAGTCATCTGTTGAATTTGTGCGGGTTTTTTTGTGTCTGTCTAATTGTACATAAATATATATGGTGCTTTTCAGGGCATGGTGTCACCGTGGTGTTTTCCTATTCCACCCTCAAAGGCTAACCTCTTCCCACACACAAATTTCCATGTACGATAATGTGCATTTCCATGTTCTCCAATCTTATCAATTTTATTTCAGTTTCAACAGCTTGTTTTGAGAAAAATGCCTTTTATTCTTAAAACTGAGGACCACTCTTCTGTTTTATTCCAGCCTGCCTGGAGGGAAGTGTATCCTAGGGTAGTATCCAAAGCAAGGTAATTCAATACTTGTCTATTTCAAAAGAGACTTCAACCATGAACTGTGGTGAGTTTGTGTTGGATGAGTGTAAGAAAGCAATCCTAACAATAGCCGCTACTTGAAAAGGTGTTAAAGTGTTGTTTTCCTTTCATGTGTTATGGGTGAAGGCCTCAGTCTGAGGTACTTAGGTTTTCAGTGTTGCATTTGTTTGTCTCAAGTACAAGTTTTTTACTTTAGAACAGTATTTGCTGAAGAGCTACTCCAGAGTGAGCTCATCTCTGGCACTGTAAGTTGACTCACCTTCCAGGAATGACAATGCTCAAGGAAGTGATTTTTCACAACTGAAACAAAACCTGATAAAATTATAACATTCCCAGCACTGTTACTTTTACAGCAATTGCTCAGCAATCCACACAAGTCATAAGCCTATTAAGAGCTGATGATGTGAGGAGTGATCCAGAATGAGATCATGCTGAGATACTGATTCTTATAATGGCAGCTTGAGTGCAGCAGCATTCCTGTAGTTAGGTCAGCTGTGGAGGACAGTATAGCTTCTATCAGCATTAGGCCTAAACCTAAATAGCTTTAGGGGAAGAAAAGAAAAAAAAAAGGGACAGTCAGAGGTCAAAGTAAACCTCATCCTAGTGCCCTCAATGTTTAGGATTCTCACAGAAGCATTTCTTTACTTCTAAATCCTGGGTCACGTTACCTCTTAAGAATAAACAAAAATTGAAAGAAGAAAATGCTTTTAACCAAGTGCCTACAGTTGTAAAAAATATGAATACATCTTTTTTTTATCTTGTCTTAATTTCTTAATGATTGTAATAGTGTGCCTCTTGAACTTTCATATATTTTACACTATAGGGGAGGTCTTAATAAACGAAGGTAACTGTTAATTTTTTTATCAATAACTGGTAACAAAAATCCAAGACATTTTGTATGTATTAGGTAGATAGTTACTGGTTGCAGAAGCACCGGCGTTTGCCCCATGAAGCTTTACCTTACAAAGATGGTGAGTGATAGTTTAGAAGATCTTAAGCAGACACAAGAACGAATTCAAGAGTAGGAGTCTGTGACCACAGTAAGGTACTAGAAGTTCAGCTCTACAGTCATTATAAATAAGCATTTCTTCTTGCAAAGGGTAATAAAACTTAAACAGTATTGGGCAGAGACACCTTTTTTCCCTTCTTTTTCTGAGCCAGCCTTCTGCTTGTTTGTATTTGATAGTTTTATACGCTCCCATTTCCATCCCTTCTCCCTTTGCACCTTGAAGAGTTGCTGTTCACTGTCCTATATTTAATGTTCTTTCCTTCTGCTTTCTTACCCTCCATTTCTTACCCCTTTTCCTTAACTTTTAGTTTGTCATGTTTCTTGTCCTCCTTAATGGCTTCTTCCTTGGTAATCAGTAAAACATGCTCTTTTTCATAGAAGCATTAGTGTTTTAGTGCTATACCATGTAGTTTGGTGTCAGGATTTCATGGAAAATGTCAGGTACAAAAAAGAAAAGATGAAAAAATGAAAAGAGCTTGCTAGCCCAGACAGAAATGTCTCTTACTGCAGTTTGTAGTAGCTGCTGTTAATGAAAGTGGAGAGAGTGAAGGCAGATGCCTTTCAAACAGCTTCATCTCTTCATGCTATATTTTAATGCATTCATCATGGAAGAAGCAGATGCAGGATTACTTAGCCCTGTTGGTTGTAACATTGCTCTCCTCTATTGCTATGCTGCCTTTCTCTTTTTACTGGGTTCTCTTAGCAGTTGGAAATGTTTATACGATCCACAGACTGCCAGGGGATAAAAGAAGACCACAGGCAGATGGCATTATCCTGCAATAAAAAAAGAGTAACAGCAGCTGGACTAAGCTCCAAACTGAAGAAATACTTTGTGAGACACAACTGGGAACTCTTTAGGAAGAGCACAGAAAGAAGTAGAAATGAGTCAAGGCTCTTTAGCCCCAGAATTTTGCAGCCAGAAAGATATGTTGGATAGCAAGATTCAGTTTTGTTACAGCACTCTATGCTGAGGGCAGTGGTGGTAAGAGGGTCAGCAGTAGTATTGAAAGAAAACAAAGTATGAAGTAGCAAAGCAGTGTTTATCCAAGAACAGGGAGCTGCAATTTATTGTTATAGGAGACTGAAGAACAAGTCTTAGCAGGAGTGGCTGAGGAAACTGGGGCTATTTAGTCTGCAGAAAAGGAGGCTGGAGGGGAGACCTTATCACTCTCTACAGCTACCTGAAAGGACATTGTAGAGAGGTAGGCACTGGCCTCTTCTCACAGGTAACTAGTAACAGAACAAGAGGGAATGGCCTCAGGCTGCACCAGGGGAAGTTTAGACTGGAATTTAGGAAAAATTTTTCAGTGAAAGAGTTGTCAGGCAGTGGAACAGGCTGCCCAGGGAGGTGGTTGAGTCACCAGCCCTGGAGGTGTTTAAAACCCCTATAAATGTGGTGCTTGGGGATATGACTTAGTGGTGGACTTGGTAGAGTTGGGTTAATGGTTGGACTTGATGATCTTACAGGTCTTTTCTAACCTCGATGATTCTATGAGACTGTCTCAGGAGCCAGCACACTTGGAATTTCTCCTTGTTCTTGGGGAGGGCGGGACACTGTCTGCTGGTGCTTTTCTTGCTCCCTTTTGTCCCACTCCTCCAAGGTAATACCTACATATGGCTGTTGGTAGTAACAATCCCATTAGAAAGCTGCATTGGAGACAATGAGCATTTTAAACTGGAACGGCCTGTTCTGTGTCCTGGGACCAGGCAGCCCAAGGGACCCTTCAGTGCCCTGTGGGCAGCAGTCTCACTGCTGCCTCTGCCTAGGCTAGCTCCAGAAAGGGGTTCTTCCTCTTGGAACTTTTGGAACTGTTTTAGTGGTTGGTTTGTTTTAAAAAAATAATTTTCTTTTTTTAGTATGTAATAGAGATAGTGGGAAAAGTCCATGGAAAAAGCCTCTCGCCTCTCCATCCTTGCATTTTCCACTTTGCTTAATGCCAAGATCTCTTCAGGGGGATCACTGGATTGGCCAGGCCTTCACTGATGACAGTTATTGGAAATTATGCATGGCAATGGCATTCCCCTGGGAACTTCCCTCGGCAAGTTTCACTCGGCCCTCCAAGCACTGAGAGTAACACACATAAAAGAATCTTCTCTCTTTTTCTTAGTTTATGTTGCACATTTTGCAGCATCTTGGGTATAATTCTTAGCATTCCTTCATAAATAAACAGCAGCATTAACAATTACACTTCCTTTTTCTAGGAACTTTAAAAGAGAGACTTTAAAAAAAAAAAGGAGCAATATGTATTCAAAAGACGTTGTCAGAATTTTTTTTTCTTTCCAGGTAGTCATTTCAAGTGTCTTTTTAGAGAAGTTTCAGATAGGAATTAGGTAGCTGAGAGGAGCTCCTCCATGCAGATTAAGAAACAAACAAACAAACAAGAAACCCAGCAGAGTATTGCACTAGAAGCTTTTATACTATGAAAGACTAGCTTGTCACTGATCATACTAATGGCCACCAGCAGTATGTAAAGTATTTCAGCATTCTGCTTCCACTATTTGCCAGTTGCTTTGCTCACTTCATATGGTTCTGATTTGTCCTCCTAATGAACAGCTTGGAAAGGATACCTGTGATTTCAGAAGACCTCTGTATTCTCATGCTTGCCCTGGAACAGCCATGTGGTGCTGTTTTGAAAGAATGAGAACTATATGCTAGAAGTAAAGAATGCCAAAGCCATTTGCTTCTGTTCAAGTAAAAGAGTTAATAAAGTATTTTCATCCATCAATCATCCATAAACTGGCACAACAGGACATAAGCCATGGAATACTACAAGAGATCTTACCCTGAGGCCAACTGATGCAAATGCTAAAACCCATCACAGCACAATAATGTGTTATCTTCTCAGTAGAAAAGCAGCCTTTCAGTGAGCATAGGAGCTTAATTTTGAAAGAGGCTCAAATCCAGGCAACTCATCAGGACAATACAGGGCTACCTGCATCATTGTCAGAGCTCTGTGCAGTTAGCACTGGTTCATCTAAGTGACTGGTGATGCATTCTGGGAGATGGGCTGTGTTTTATGAAACCAATTTTTTTTTTATATTTCTAAGCGGAAACATACTGTAGTGTGATTTGTTTGTTTGTTTGTGGTTTTTTTTGTAACTCATAGCTAACTTGGGCAAGCATTTGCTTATGTGATAAGGGCAACTAAATTAGAGGCTGGCTCCTAGTCTGTGCTTCTGAGAGTTTTTCAGCCTGCTGAAATACGAAGAATTAAACTTTTAAGAAGGTGTTGATAAGTAAAGTCTTCCTGTGTTGAAGTGCGCAGCTTGTGTGGGAAGTATTTTCCTGCTAAGATTTTAGAATATTGGAAAACTGTTTGGAAAGGAGAAAATCTGAATTAATATGATACAACTGTCTTATGTTTGTTAGGCAAGAAAAAGCTGTACTAGCTCTGGCTGCAGATCGTGATCTAAGAGGTGTTTCCTATGCAGGGTAGAGCTCTTAAGTTTCTACAGTGTGCACTGTAGGGTGATACCAGGGCAGCAGCATCGTCCCTTCCTCTCAAAATGTATTACATCACTGTGTATGTAATTCACACATCAACCACATTTCAGAGCATGTGTTTCTTACTTAGGTACTTGGAGCCAGGGATAACACATCTACAAATAAAATGTCTTCGCTCGCCCCACTAAGAGTTGCTTTGAGAGATTCTTAACAAGACCCCGTTCATCTACCAAACAATCCCATGGAGCCAAAAAGTAAGCATTTGACAGACTGTAAGATTTTTAAGTCTGTAGACATTTGATTACATTAAGATTTGATTATGTTGCAATCAATGCTACCACCACAACAAAAAAGTCTAATTTCAGAACAAGGTCTTGGTATAAATATGAAGTATTTTATTGCCACATCTTATGGTCTCTGATCATATAGAAGTAATTGAATTGCAAAATGTCAGTTTTATTATTAGTTTTTCGGTAGCATTTCTCACAAAGAAAATCAGAGGCAGGGCACAAAATTTACAACAGCTTTACAAAACAGAAGTATACAGCAACAAATGACATTCTATATTCTCTTAACAGTGTATTTAACTTGTGCAAAATGAGAGCTGTTACTCTCTTTTTCCTATTATATCATTAATCTCTGAGGAACAGGAATTAAGGAATGGGAAAACTGTCACCTTTTAGAAATAAGTCTTAGTTGTAGTTAATATTTTTCTTGCAATTTAATTTTTTTTTCCTGTATGTTCTACTGCACCCACTGCTATTTTTTTCTAAGGCACCATAAATAAGTTACCCCTCCTTTTTCTTGAGGAGTTGTAAATAACTACTGTAAAATTACCTAAATGTAATACACGTGTTCCACTCACAGCAGTTTTGTGCAGCAGACCAGTGTTCTCCTTACTTAAAAGGCACCTCAGCTGTCTTAGCTCTGATCACTGCATTCTTCATAAATGTAACTGGTTCTGTCATTTTTAAACTTAGAAAAACTGAAACCAAAGAAATGCATTTTCCTAAGGTCACTCTTTGGTGCATTTGACTGAGACCCAGAAATGCAACCCCGACCCCCTTGCTTACAGATATTATCAGCATCAGACCACGATTCCTTCAGGCTCTCCCATCCTGGGGATGCTGTGTCCATTCTTCGCTTCAAAGCTGAACTCTTGACTACAGCTGGGAATCCCAGCAGCATTGATAGTTCGCTGTCCTTTCACTGGTCAAGGGTGGGAAAATTGGCAACCTCACCCCTGGAAAACATAACTACTTCCTCCTATAGAGAGTATGGTCATTAGCCAGCACTCCCAGGACCCAAGCAATAGGCCACAGCTCAGGTGAACATAAACACAAATAAACAGACACCTAACAGCATATAAACTACTCGTCTATAGTATTAGGAACTGAAAAAGCATGTAAGCATAGGACCCTTACTGTGCAGGCCACCACAGCACCTCTGTAATAACCATTACTTCATAAAGACATCCAGTCTAGTCTTGTTAGCCTTGTAAAAATACATGTAAATCTTGAAATACAAACTAAAGTTAAGCACAAATCCTGGAGCTTATTACCAAGATCTATGCTCACTTTTCCCAGCAGTATAAAAAAAATCAATAATTTAATGAATGAAAAATATTTTTCCATTCACAGTAATAAGGAGCAAACATTTCCATTTGTGATTGTCCTGGTTTGGCTGGGACAGAATCACAGGCCAGCCATGGTCTGCAGGCCATTACCAGTTTGGAGTCAGCTGGTCCAGTCTAGCTCACTGGTGTACCCCAGACCATAAATGTCATGCTCAGTGCAAAGTGGGAAGTTTGCTGAGGATGGGGGTTTTCCTCCTCAAGTGTCACCATCCCTCATCCTGCTCCCAAGGATGGCTTTCCCATTTATTGTGACTGCCATACATTCACTGGGTTCAGTATAACTTTGTATCCTTTAGATCGGCATTTGTTTTCATCAAATCTGTTTTCATTTCATCCCAAGTCTCCTCTCCTTTTCCTGATCCCCCTTCTCAGCTGGGGAGGGGTCATCAGGTGATAGAGCGACTGCTATAGTTTAGGCTCAGATACAGGCTATATGTAGGAAGTGATCCATACAGACACATCTGTCTATCTTCTGTATCACAAACCCCTCTATTATAGAGATGAGGCTTGACACTTTTCTTCAGTGGTTGGCATCCAAGGAGGACTCTGTCCATTTTGCCTTCAACCCTGATCTGTGTGTGCCTGAATCCAGTACCAGAATCCAGCTCCTGAATCTGGTTCCTGTCTGCTGCTGAGTCCAGCACCAGACTGGGACTTCCCCAGTGCCTGCTCCACAGCATCAGTGATGACAGTGACATAATTGCCATCATGGGGGTTGGGTTCAATACTGATTTTGTATATATTTATTTTTATTATTTTAATTAAAGCTATTGTAGTGGTTTTTTTTGTTTGTTTGGGTTTTTTTTTTAATCTGTGAGTCTCTCTCCCTTATTCCTTTTCTCTTTCCCTTTGGGAAGGGAGAAGGGTCAATGGAGAGTAATCTGTCACTCATCTAGTGGATGGCCCAAGCTCCTGGCTGGGTCTAAACCACAATTATACAATATATATTTTTATATTTAATACAACAAAAGTATATATTCCATATTATTATACATTTATTATTTAATACAGCTCTGTATTACTACCTCGTGGTTGGACTGTATGGAATTCTGGCATCACTAAGTCACCGGCTGTACCCTGACAGATTTTAAGCAAAGAACTTTGAACACTTACATTGTACCTCAGGAGCTCTGGCAGTTTTTAACTTCCACTATGTAAGTTCTGAGCTCAGATGATTTCAGTGTCCAGGTTTTATAAATCAGAGCTGAGGTCAGCACCACCAGCCACGTTCTCATTGGGGAGAGGAAGAAAGCCAAGGTCCCGTAGGTTTGGTGCAGGAAATAGCAGGAGTAGACCTGCCAGGCCAGCAGCAGTGCCATGGCCAGGTGAACCAGCACGGCTGGGAGGCGGCGGACATGACGGAAGTGAGAGCGGAAGCTGTGACCGTGGCACCGCAGCAACAGGCACCAGCACAGATAGGCCATTAATGGCAGGTTGAAAAACATCATCTGAAAAGAAGAGTAAAGTAAGATGAAAAACAAGGTAGGTGTTCTGGGGTTATACATATGAAGGCATAGAAAGATAAGAGCGCATGAAACTGTCCTTTTCTAAGAGCTGAGAACAATTCCCAGAGCTGGAATCTCAGCATGCACTTCCAAGACCCTGCAGCTGTGGCTGCCTGTGCCTCGGTCCCCGGCCAAGCATTCCTGCCCTCTCCCTGGAAGGGGGAGGCACTGACATGCATCTGACCTCCCCTGCAACTGCTTCAGGGAGCTCGACTTGGCAAAACACTAGCGCAGTAAAAAAGGAAGGTCCTTATGTAAGTTTAGCTCTGACCCGGCTCACTCTGGTGTCAGACAAGTGTTAGCATAAGGGAGGGACTGTGGAGGAGGCAACACCAGCTTGGTCCGGCTTAAATACCCAGGACTACACCCTCTCTTTCAGACTCATGGCAGGGGGAAAAACAGAGGGCGGGAAGGTCGGATGGCTGGGAAAACTGGACTCTTGTGTACTCAGAGAGTGACCCCTGCTGATCTGAAGGGTTATTCAGTCTGCAAGGGCTGCCCTGGCCAGTCAGTTTCTTTTGCTTCATCACTGCAAGCTGTGCAGGAGCCAATGAAGGGGGGGGAAAAAAAAAAAGAAAAAGAAAAAAGGAAAAAAAAAAAAAGTTACTCTGTAGAGGTGGCTTTTAATTCAGATATCCAGAAAATCCAAAGCAACGTCAAATAGCGGGAAAGAGAAGTCTGAGAAAATAATACACAACCTCCTTCCTTTCTGCCCTTTAAATATGCAGAGAGGTGAGAAAGCTGTTGTAGGCAGCCATGGCCACTCTATCCTGCCACATCTCCTTTCTTAATATAGCTATTAAGAACAAAGCAAGCAAGCAAACAAACCCAAAAAAAACACAACAACAAAAAACCCACACCAAACAAACAAACAAAAACCACACAAACCCTCCCAATCAAACGAAAACGAACAAACATCAAAACAGGAAAAAAAATTCCAGGAGAAAGCAGTTTGTCAGCATTATTTTTTATAAATATGTACCTGTAAAATCCCAACCAAAAATGTCAGGCTGCCTTGGAAGAAGGAACCACCAACGAACACCCCAAAAGAAAAGCAGGCCCCCACTTGGCCATCTATCAGCTCACCTACAAACCATGGTCCTGAAAGAGAGGAAACCAAACATACGGCGCCGTCAGATAACACAGTGTAGACACGGCCCTTCCTCAGCACCAAGTGGTTAACTGGGAAAAATGACTTCTCTATTGCTTGTCTAGAGTAATAAGCTTAATGTTTTCATCTCCAACAAACAGCAATCTGATGAATGTTCCTGATGTGAAAGTACCATACAAGACCAAAGAGTTGTGGCAAGCGATTTGATTTGGTTTCATCTCTGTGACAGTTTTCAACACCACATATAACTTTTTTCTTATGAGAGAAGTGATAAGATAGATCCTTTCAAATGCTGGCCTTTGCCCAGGGTTACTGTGAGACAAGTGAAAGACATGGTCATAAACATTTCCAGCTTGGCCCAGCTTAGAAGTCAAAGTGGGCAGGCTGCACTATGTTATGCCTACTACACTGACTGCCAGGGAAGTAGCTATTTTAGTAACATCAGAGGAGAAATAAGCTCAAACTGTTAGCATCAGAGCAGAGATGTCTTAGTGACATGTCACGTGAAATGTACATTCCATATACTCATTTTACACCAAGGTACAAACAGATCTTAAAGAATAAGTTAAAACCAAACGAAGTTTAAAAACACTAACGTTGCAGTCAGAGTAATGTAATAATTTAAGGGCTGAATTAATTCTAGGGGTTCTAAGCTAGGCTCTTGCGACCAAACCTTTAGTTTCTTTGGACATTAACTTTTGATGTTCCACATCAGATTTTGTCACTAAAGTAAATTTTCCCCATTCAAGATGTTAGATCTGATATGTAATTTAAAAATCCTAATTTATGTCCTTCAGTATTCTGGGTTACTTACCAAGAATGGTGTATAAATTTAGAACCAGAACAGAGTAATAGAAGATGTTTGTTTTACTGAAGACATGAAGGGAATATGAGGTCAGAGTAAGTAATCCTGGCTTTTCTAAAGAGAGACAACATCAAAGGAAAATGCACTTGATTCAGGTTGCAGCACATTTTATATATGTATATATATATATAAAAATATCGGTCTTTCTGAAATCAGTCTGCACATTATTTAGTTATACTATTAAATAAGAAAGAAAAATATTTGGTATGTCTACAGAACAAACACAAGGGAATGCATTTCTACTATTACCGTGATAACTGAAAGTAAGGAATCAATAACTATAACAATCTCTGTTAAAAACTGCAGGAGAAGCTGCCATTCTAAACAAGTGCACTTACTGTACGTAAATAAAATTGAATGACCATTCTATACCCAGAAAATGAAGTTAGCTAGAATGAAAAACATGGAGGAAGTTCATATTAAATGAAAAGAGACTCAAAATGGTAACTGTGCAAACCCAAAAAGGCAGGTCAGCATGGACTAGATTAACTCAATTTTCTTTGATTAAATCTGCTTAGGAGATCTGAGAGCAACTCATAAAATGAAGGCTAAGCATTAAAATGGCAGCATTCTGACAAGTGTGTGATGTCAGGAAAAAAAAACGACACAATATTAATTTTCTAACTGAAGCAGATGATTCATAGATAGAGTTCAAGAGAGTCTTCCTATAAAAGTTACCTTATATAGAGTTTCACCTATTACACAGATGCCCTTTTCACAAAGTCTTAACTCCCCGAGGGCAAGCTTGACCTTTGGAAATCAACACCTCTAACAAATTCGTTTACTAACTTGTAAAACATTGGTCATGGTCTCCAGGGACCTAGATGATCACAGAGTGCTAGAGCTTTCAGGTCTTTTCATTTTTAGCTGCTGAGATCCATAAAGGCAACTGAGAATCTGGTTTTTTTCCTATGTAAGCAGTTGCTGTAGTTACCTCAGGATGCTACGTGATTGTGACAATAAAGGAAGGGACACACACCGACATGAATAGGAAGGGAGGTGACTTCCAGAAGAATCTCATTAGTAAGGTGTGGTTCAAACAATTGTTTAAAGGATAAACACCACAAGCTTAACAGTATTAATGTTCACTTCCCAGATTTATCACAAACAAAATGTCAAGTTATGACAGAACTCATCAATATTATTTTGAGAAAGACCCAAGTCTGTTTGAGTTCTTTGCAAGTATTAATAACAATTATTTTTGTAGAAGGAAATCTGTTACTCCACTGAGTACAGAGTATTCTGTACTAAGCAGACATACAGAACTAATATGAAATAGATCATTCCTTCCCCTATGCATTGAGTGCTTCAGTGAGAAAATTAAAATGAAGCCTTTAGGCTTCAATTAATTGAATTTTTGTTTAAACAAAAGATACCGGATCAAGTTTTTGGGTTTTAATTTACTTTATTTGATATACTGGAGGTTTTCTGGGTCCCCTTAAAATCAAAACAGCAGCTTCTAAGAACCCAGTCAAAGCTCACAGTACTAGAAGCAAAATGCATATGGTGATTAACAGAGCAATTACTTGTCAGCATACAGGTAAACAGCAAAAAAAGTTTATGGAAAATTATATCTTCTAAAAACAACAGGCAAACATTGGTTCATACCTTTGAGTGGAGGCTTTTGGAGGTATCTGAAAACAACGAGCAAGGCGATTTGAATCAGCACAATCAGTCCAAAGAGCACACGAGCCTAAAAAGACAGTTTTAACTTGTAAGCCAGATCCGGAGTGGTAGCTGCCCTTGAGCGTGGCTTATGCGCACAGATAGATGGTACCAAGATTTCTAACTGAAACATATATTCAAAGTTTGATGGTGTTACTGATCTGAAGAGTAAAATGGGACATAGGAGTTTCTAAGTTATTGGACTTGCATCTTACCGACTTGAATTCAGTTGGGGGGCTGAAAGTTGAAAAAGTGTAAATACACTTGCTGTGCAAAATGGTTTCCGAGGGCTGCACTGAACAGAACTGCAGTTCAAGACATTGTGGAGAGTATCGGTTACTGATTAACAAAGCTAATACAATCATTTTGAGCCAATCTGCAGTTCATGTGGACTTCCCAGCGTTGTTCTAGAAGTGTCTTTCTTTGCACGTACTGAGCTGTAATACCTCTGACCAGGAACTTTGCCCCCCTCTTTGCTAGAGCTGGCTATAATGTCAGCAGCTGATGCGAGACTTTTTCCAGCATTCTTGCCAGTACATATATTGCAACAGATCACAGTGAGGTTTTCTTTGATTTAATGTTTCCTTTTTCTACTGTCTCCAGTGGCTTCTTTTCCATTCTTTCTTGCACAAAATGTGCGTACACTTATGACCAAAAAGGGAGAAGTGTGACTAGGTCCAGGCAGGCAACTTTTTGCATGAACCATTGCTGCACGTTCATGTTTGAAGCTTGCAACTTAAGAAAGGAAACTTGAAATATTTGTGAAATTACAGTGGAATCACATCTGGAAAAAGCAAAGTACATTCAAGTCTACCGGGAATTAGGAAAAGGCCTCCGACAGTCTTTGGGGAAATGCACATGGAATGACAGCTGCTTTGCTGGAAGTACTTACTAAGATGTAGTGGTCAGTGAGAAGGATAACAGACGGCCAGAAGCCAAATCTGAGAGAGAGGTTTTCTTCCATAGCAAATATATGACCCCGCGTGCTAATTCTTCCTGAAGCATCCTAGGTTGATAGAAAATAAGACAGCAGTTAGATATCAGTAGCACACGCACAAAAAATCTAGCTAAAGTTGCTAATTAGCATTGCAGCTTTTCTGGAAAGATCCAATGGATGCATGCAAGTCTGGCATACTGCTGTAATTAAATACTTCTACCTACAAAGGATTACTTACTGACAGTGTTGTAGTTTCAAGTGAATTGTTGATTGTAAGTTCATAATCTGAAAGTGCCACATATGAAGGAGATCCTGTCAGAGATTTGGAAACTTACAGATGAGTGTGACTACTTATTGGCCACCACCATCACTTGTTTTCTGAAAGCTCAGTTCTAGGTAATACCTCATCTTAAAATGTTCTGAAGCTTTGTTGTGTTTCTTTTCTGGCGTATTTGCTAGAAACTGATACTGATAAACAGTAACAGTGCTACATTTATTCAATAGTTTGATATTTCTGCATGTGTAACTCTGACACCTTATCTTCCAGTACATAATCAATGCTTTACTTACAGTAAAGGATTCAGTATGTTTAGTGTGCTTGTAGCTGAGACAGTGTTTGGATAATCCCAGAAACGATGTACAGCAATTGAGTATTTGTATTTTCTCCAGGTACCTAACTCATAATCCTCATTATTAATACAGGCTGGGGGATGAGGCGATAGAATGCAGCCCCATTGATTGGATTTAGATTGGATGTTTGGAAGAAGTTCTTTACTATGAGGGTAGTCAAAGACTAGAACAGGTTGCCCAGGCAGGCGGTAGAGGCCCCATACCTGAAGACATTCAAGGTCTGGCTTGATGAGGCTCTGAGCAACCTGAGCTAGGTGAAGATGTCCCTGCTCACTGCAGGGGGGCTGGACTAGATGACCATTAGAGGCCCCTTCCAACCCAAGGCATTCTATGATTCTAAGTTAATGCTTCATCCTCCTCACTTCCATAAAATTATTCAGTTACTACATATAATGGTGATTTATGATTGGAGGGGAAAGGAAATTAATATTTTTTAAAACCCCACCCAGTTACTTGATAACAAGCATGAATTTGCAAGTCACCTATTGCTATGCAAGCTTGGACAAACCTTGTCAAATGTTACTCAGTTTTGTGCATATGTTTTCATCATCATTAAAAAAAGAAAAACAAAATAAGAGACTTATAAAATGCAGTTTTCCTAAGCAAAGCATCACAGAAATTGGTAACAAGCTGGGAGGTAGAACACTGGCAGTACAGAAAAGCCATTAGGAAAAAAAAAAAGCAGTATCGCTCTTGTCCTGTGAGAAATAACACCTTGCTGGCTTCCACCAGGCAGGACAAAGCTCACTTTCCCAGTACTATTGTGCAAATGTGCAGAGTGTGAGAACAGTCTGGTTGAGTTCTTCAAAGACCATTTGAAGGTACAAAAATAAAATATAGTACCAAGAAGAGAGGCATTCACTGAAAAACATCTTTTGAAACCAGTAATCTAATATCTGTTAATTCTGATGTTCTGGGAAACAGAAACCATATTCACTGTCAGCCTTAAGAGATCATGAAAAGGACCTCAACCAGACAATCAAAGAAAGCATTCCAGCCTTCCAGATCCAGTTCCTTTGCCTTCTGAACTAACATGATGATACCTGCTATTTTGCTTGATCAAACCCAATTATTTTTTTTCCAAGAAACCCTTCAAAGTTTAGTGTTTCCTGTTACTCAAAATATTTTTTTTGACCAATTACTTGCTCTTCCATCATATCTTACTATATTTCTTATGAAAAAAAAAATGCTTTCTTTTATCCAGATGCTTTATGGATGTTTTAGTGCTCAGCAGTCAGTATTTTTTCCATTTAAGAAACCCTTTGCTTTTGGTAATCAGAAAACTGTGAAAGGAAGTCTGTTATCGTGTATTTTGTCCCTAGTTATGTAATGCAGACGGGTGACGAGGCAGACACAACGTAAAAATGCAATACAAAGAACTGCCAGCAGGTACCTTACCTGGACAGTCACATCGATGTGATGAAACCCTTTACTGTAGTTTTGTGGGCTCCACTTCAATACATAGAGAGGGCCAGACGCCTGATGCGCGTTCCCCAGGTGAACTCCATCTATATAGACTTCGACGGAGGTAATGACAGAAGGAGAGAAGGCCAGAATTCTAAGTAGTGAATAAACAGCAAGATAAACAGATTTGTCACAGGACTTGCAGATTTGTCATTACTTCTTGAAGAGGAGTCCCTAAAGGTTATGCTACCTTGTACTTAAGAGTTCAAAAGTTAGAAGTTAAAACGGTGAAGTATCTGTAGGCTAACGGTAACATGGTAGCTCGTTCCTGCAGTTAAAAAAAGAAGTTCTCTATGGTACTGTGCAAAAGAATAGGATAGAAAACTGTGCTGTGGGACAGAAGAAAAAGGGGTAGAGATCCTCAGGTGCACACAGAAATAATCATAGAACTCTTGCTGTCAAAACATTTGCTAACACACGTGGGATGCATCCTCCTGCACAAATACAGACACACAAGCAAATACTTGTAGATGTCTTCATTAAAAATTGCCATTCTCTCTCTCTCTAAAGTCCTTTGTTGTGGGGAGTCGTGTGGTTTGTGTAGGGTTTTTGGTTGGTTGGTTGGTTTTTATTTTTTTTTTAACTTTTTGCTAGTCAGAATATAACCTCTCAGTCTTTGTAACTGAATTTATGAGAAATGGAGTGGAACACAAGACTGATACCACAGAGCTGAGATACCAACAAATGTAGTATCACTTGGCAGTGCTTATATTTGGAGAAACAGTGATACTGATATAGGCTTAATACATTGCACACAGTTTCTTTCATTTCTGGTAATATAAAAGGCATGTTTGAGTCAAATGAAGGAGTCTTATATGCTTATGGTGAACAATTCTGCCAGTTCATATATTTAATATAATCACATCAGAATCATAGGAAACTGCTTCCTAACTGAAAAGCATGACAAGTTTCTTTTGACTGTAACTCTGTGTATGCAATATACCCTTATGTATACTGCTCTAACAGAAAATATAAAATGTTGGAAAGTGCATAGAAATTTGAAATACAAATGAAAAAAATAAATAGAAAAGGTAGAAATTGAAAGATGGAGAGATTTAAAATAAATATGAAAATTGGCAGAGGCTTAAGATGGTTTAATATATAAGGGATGTAAAACTGAAAACACAAGAGCCTAGAAATCTGAAGTGAATAAAGAAAATAATTAGAAAAATAGACAAAATCCTGAAATCAGCAGAGGCAATGTGAACACGTGGGATTAATAACAAAGATTTTGTGTTAATCTAACACCACCAGCTTTGATTACATAAAAAAAGTTCAATTGACTTTAGGGGAAGTAAATGCATAAATAAACCAAGCGTGAACTACTACCATGGAATTTCCTTTTGTATCATTTATGATACAAAGGGAGTTCTAAGGAACAATCTTCCAGAGAAAAGTGAATTCTGAGAGCAGTGGACACGTGCATCTAAAAAACCCCTGGTTTTGTGTATATACCTATAAATATAGATGTACATTATGACCAAGAAAGACCCCAACTATTAAAATGCAGTTAAAATATTGTGAAATCAAGAGATTCCAGAGTACCTGACATGAGTGGAATAAAGAATCTTGACTAGTGGTTCATGAGCAGAACTGCTGTAAAGGAAGGATTTGGGATTGGTGATGAGAACTACAGGCCACTCTTCGAAATGAAGGTCTGCGAAGCTAAAGAGGTCATGATCAAACGCAAGGAGCCGGTACCTAAAATGAACAGAAAAAGGTTTTGTTGATGCAAACTACTGCATGCACAGCTCGTTCCCATGCTTCCCAAGTTCCTTAACAGAATTTGTTAGGTTTACTTCCCATTTATTCTCTTCTGTAGTTGATCCAGCTCTGCAACTGGCTACCTCTGATCAGGTTTATTTTATTATAAAACACTGAAGTGCTATTCTATATTCTGAATGTTAAGATCAAGTCAGTTTTGCACATGAATCACGTAGATGACCATTATGGTAAAGGATTCAAATATAATGTACATTACTACAGTGCCTGGGTAGGTACTCTAGTTATAGACAAAAACCCTAGCGTGCTCTCTTCTTGTATGCATACAAGTATCTAGGATTACTGCAGGAAAAAAACCCTAATATACTACCACACATGCCATGTAGCATTGGACACTTTTTGATATGCTGCTCAAGTAACAATTGTCAGGTAGAATATTTTTGATTCTAAAATTCTAACAGCTGGTGCAAAGCATGGATATTTTGAAGTCACAAGGCCGAATTCCATTGTAATTTATTTGGCTACTTTGACTACTACACAAGTACTAAATGGACATTTAGATGATATTTAGAAATCAAAAAGAGGACAAGAATCAATAAAAAAATTACTTAATTTAGTAGCACACTTTACTTACACAAAGAGACATTTTTCAAAAGCATTAATATTAATAACCAGTCAGGAATACCTAATGCTTCTCCAGATTCCCCAACCAGCATAAAAGGGAATCACAGTATAAGCAGGGAGGGTCCATGTAACTATGTACTCACATAGGCCCTACTTACTTCCTGTTACTCTTCCAGTCCCCCAGTTCGAGTTCCAGAGTGCCGCCACGGTGCTGAGTGTGCAAGGCTGGCATCAGCCCACCCATTGTATGAAGATGGCCACATAAATAGGCTGTGGCAGAACTAATCAAAGAGCATAAGAACTGAATTATTTGGGTGGGAAGGCAATACCACTGCAGAAAACTTGAGGAGGGACAGAAAAGCATGTCAAAAGAAGCAAGAAATGTACTTAAGACTGAAAAAAAACACAGGGAAAAAAAAAACAAACCAAAAAGAAAAAGAAAGAAAGATTCTTACCTCATTAATGTTCGTATTCCTGGGGCTGGGGAAATGATTGTTGAGGTGGGAAAATGGCCAAACCAGATAGTATGATTGCTGTGCAGACTTTCTGTGGCCATCAAAGATAGCTCTTCCATTTGATTCTGAAATGGACATGTGTTTGAAAGACAACCAGCCAACTAAACAAACCTGCTTAATATTCAGGCTATTTGGAAAGAATAGCAAAAGGAAAGCAGAAAGAAACTATGGAAGACTGCAATTCATCCTTGTTTGGTTTTGTTTGTTTTTTTTTTTTTACAGAGAATACTTTCAGTGGCTTTAGGGACTTGTGCATGAAGAACCTGTACTGCCAGCTGTACCCCTAAAATCCCATGTAAAAAGGCAAGTAAAAACAAGACACTTGACACACTGCTTGCAACTGAACACAGGAAAAGTGCAATATAAAGAAAGATTTTGGTAAATGATATTTCTATCCTTTCTACTGCTTATGCTTATTTACAGAGTCAAATCAACATGCTTGAGTTGATTTTACAAAGATCTTTACCTTACAATTGTCATCCCTACTACCTCTTGAGCTGCTAGATGGCCTTTCACAGGCACGGCAGGCCACAAAAACTGTGCACCATATGCTTTGGTCACAACTGGATGAACTATGTTGCTGAGTCTTGAAAATATCACTCAGCTGTTGCTGTTCAAGTTAAGCAAAAGTAACACTTTAGACAGCAGATAAAATTTCTCTCTACTTGTTTGACTTCTAATATTAAATCAACCACTTACTATCCAGAGAGACTTCAATACCAAAAAGATCTCAAAATCTAACAGAGGAAGCACAAAAACTAAAACCAGAAAAGAACACAAATTCACTCTTTTGCCATTTTGTGGGTCATGTTTTACGGTAACATTTTACTTTTCATTAAGGTCATTATCAGAGGCAAAAAACAAAAAAACCCCAGTATCTCAAAAACAATAGTGTATCAAAAATCTACAGACGGGAACAAAAAAATAAAATCAGAGGGAAGCAAAATGTTACCTAAGATGATTTAAACATTGGAATTAATGTTAATCTTCCAAAACAAATTGTAGACCAATGTTTATGGTCTCAGATCATCAGAACTCTCTTTCATAAATGATAGATTTCTTTATAGCATCATCTTTCACATTATTCCATCAGTAAGTGCAACTATCTCATCTATACTATTCATTTAAAAAAAAAAAACCCAAACATCTAACAAAGCAAAAACAAGTGAAAATAGAAAGTTTGGTGTTTGTTTTTTTTAAACTTTACAGCGTATAAGGCAATGATCACTGAAGTCTAGCTAAACGCTACGAAACTACCGAGTGTAGTCCTTAAAATGTCACGTTTTTGTACTGGATTATTTTGTAAAAGACAAAACACAGATACTCTATATGCTAAGCGACACGTTAATTTTCCTAAATACATATCCCACATGCATAATAACTTAAGAACGTAAAGACTCTTCTGTAGGAACACAAATCTTTCTGACAATTCTTCTTCACCAAAACAAACAACAATCCCAAATCAACTACTAGAGAAATAAAACAGCCAGCTCTATTGAATGTCAGGATGTAGAAAATACCATGTTTAAAATCCCAAAGAAATTATAGGGTCTCTTAGGGCCTGGGGTGAGAGTGGCATCCACGCAGATGAATGAATAGTTCCCAAAGGAGGTGGTGTGGATGTAATGGAAAGAGCCATCTTTACGCCAGGCAGAGTATTTCCTGCCAAAAGACAATGGAAATATTCCTGTTAGGAAAGCTTGCAGCACTGACAACCATGACCTGCATAGTATCAATGCAAGGTCTTGCATGAGATTTCACTTCATCTTGTTACTGCAGTGAAGCCTCTTCTTAAAAAATCAATGACATTGGAAAGTCTGTACTTCAAAGAAGACACATTACATGAGTTGTGTGGTAAGAGAAGCAGCAGGTTAGCACAGAAACATTTAAAAAAAACAAGTGCACCTTCCCTGAGCAACATGGTATTTTTTGTGAATAAAGGACAGGCCAGCAACATAAATGGCACAAAACAAATAGTCGAGATGACAGGAGAGCAGAATCCTACACCGCTCTTAAAGGAGATCAGCAAATAAATAAAAAAATTATCCTGTGTTTATTGTTATCTACAAGAATTTGTCAAAAATAATTTGCCCGTGCTTACCTAGGAATATCAAGTCTTGTCTCCCCTACTTTGTTAGAGATCTCTTAAGTTACTCTGATGTAGAATGATCAGTTGTTTGCTAATGGAATATGATTTTGAGCCTAAGAAATACTGAGCCTTTTCAGTTATTTTTCCAAAAGATCCAAACCAGAGACACTACACTACACCAAATCATATAAATAGCAAAGAAGGCAGCGTTTCCTCTTCCTTGTTATTCTTTTTTTGTTGTCTTGACATAGCAAATCTTACCAGATTTCATTACTGAAAGAGTAAAAGGAGAGTGCAAAAAGGGTTGCTGCTCTATTGCACATTACCTGATGTTAACTGAGCTCTTAGCATATTTAAAGATTAAGATTCAAGAGAGAACTGTAAATAGGGAGGGACTTAAAAGACATATCAACTAATTCCACCTCCCCCCCCCCCAAGATTTTATGCTATTTGCTACAATGAATAGCAGTAATAATGAATATATGTATTGCTTTCTCTCCTTCCATTGACAACAGATATTTTCAGTTTTTCTAACTTCTAAAATTGATGTACTTTTGATACTTCATGCTAAATTGGAATTGCACATATCCTTCACTGGCCAAGACAGATAACATTCCAACTAATAGTACCCCCTGAATTGAAGAATTAAGAAATAAATTCTCTACCTAAAACTATTCTGAGTAAAAAAAAAACAAACCCAAAACAGCAAAACCAAACCCTGAACCAGGAGAAAGTTACCACTGTTTCAGATAGCAAAAATATTGATTATGCCAATTTCTATCAAGGTTTGTGGGACTACACAGGAGATGTACCTGATGAATTAGCATTTAAATGTAGTGACTTAATCTAGCAGAGAGTACAACAGATTTGGCTAATAAGTAGGAGAAAAGAAGGGAAACATCAGCTTGGTGCCTAAAGCCTACATAATGGAGACGTATGATATTTGAAAAGCCTGGGAGAAATCTGGACTTGAAACCAAGAATGGTGTGCTGCTGAACTTTAGAGACCTAGCCTCTGAAAGAAGAAAATTCTGCCATACACCTTTTGTGGTTTCAGTGAATGTAGTCAGAGAATGGCTGTGTGTACATTAAACACTAACAACTGCAACTGATCATAATTCTGTAGAAATGTTCTTCTCAGACAGTTCTTACTGACCTGTAATGCTAGGGAATTAAATAGCTGGTAGTTAACATATGGGACACAAGCAGCCAAATAGTGCCTGTTGCTCTTTTCTTATGTGTTTTAGTAGCACTCTGCACAGCACCTCTAAGATTTTTGCCTTTAGTCCCACTTAAGAGTATGTGCATCAGTTGAATCATGCTGTGGACATAAAATAGGAACCTCTGCTTTTGTGTAAAAATATTATTGTATCTGAATACAACTGCTGCCTCCTTTGATTTTAACACATACTGAATACCAGAACGCAGTGCTGAATGCTTGTTTTCCCTAGTCTCTGTTTTTATATCTGCAAGCTACAGTGCTCTACGGTGTACAGAAAAGAATGAATTATTTGATCAGGAATCACATAAAGGCAAGCAGACAGCGCCTTACTGTCACTCAAACAAAACAAAACCAAAACAAACTAAAACATGAAAAAATACCCTGCAAACCACATCATCCTTTTGATTGTTTAACTTTACAGGGGTGGGGGTGAAGAAAAGGCTTCCATAAGACTCCATTTCATCCTGTCATCTCCTTTCTCTCTTCCCTACAGTGTGGCACATTTACTAAAAACTTCCTTAATCTTTATATTTTATTAATGCATTAGATTAATAAAATTGCTCCTGTTCTGCCTTTATTGATGCTTAACAGCTTTTGAAGACTCTTAGTGCCTTTCTCCAGTATCAGAAAGTATGATAAATCTCATTAAAGTTTATTTTGCAATGATGACAGACTAGAAAGAAGCAAAAACCACTACAAGAACACATCTGCTTAGCAAGAGACTGTTAATTAATAAGCAAGGGCTTTTTCAATTGACTCAGAATTTCACTTTTTAGGTTGGCTAAATTGCTTTCAAATTTCACCCTAATCCTTTCCAAACCCTTTTGCTATCAGTGCATCTTCAGTGCAGATTAGAGGCAGGTGATTCATACATCTTTCCAAATAGTAACTTGTCCAGGCCAAACAATGATTTAGGGATGATCCAGTAAATTCACTGGTGCTACATCTTTCCATGTGTGTCAGTAGGACTTCTGATAGAGGCCTTAAACTAGAGTGGAAGATGGATATGTAATTGTCATGTAGCCACAACTGGGGCAAAAGATTTAAGAATATCCTCTGCACTAATGCACCTAAAAGCCTTGTTAGCAGCATACATTCATCCCTTTATGGTAAATTCACATGTGAATTCCATGGTCCCCTCCAAATGCAGCTGCTATCTCAGAATTTATGGGAAATCGTATCTGCTCCTGCTGGCCTACTGGAAACTCAAGCAAACTGAACTATGAGATCTTTAATCTGTGTTCTTTTTGCAAAGTGGATGGCTTAAGAGCCCCAATTAAAGTAGAATTTAGACTTCCAAGTCCTCCTCCGACTCGAAAGAGTCAAAGCAGAAAGCACCACCAAAATGATGAGACAAGATTTTGTGTTCAGATGTGAAGGGTGGAGAAACTGAGAAGTTAAACAGGAGTTACAACTAAGGCTACCTTTACAATGGACAAGCAAAAGAGACAGCTGAAGAGGGGAAAAGTTCCTCAAATATCCTCACATTTAAATCTCAAGTGTGTTCCTCAAGAACATTTGTCCACCCATCATCATCATCATCTGTCTTCTTGTTTCTCTACTTTCATTTTTCTAAAATGACTCAGATGTGAAGAAAGGACTCATATAAAATTTAGACCTGCATGACATGGAAAGCCCTTCTGGGCATGCAGAAAGGACATTGAAAAAGTGAAGTTTTTTCTTGATTTCTTTTTCTTTGTTCTTCTGTTTTAAGGAGGAAAAGCATTCTTTGGGAGCACTGGTTTTGCAGAAATATATCACACAACTGTTCTGTGGAAACTGAGCACATAATGCACAGATCATTTCCTAGACATGGCCAGATTTACAACAGATTCAATTACAAAACACAAAGGGATACAGAGATAAGAAATCTGCACAAAGAATTTTCTCTTTTCTCCATCTATTCTGCTCTGCTAACTAGCAATGGAATAAAGAAAGGGAAGAGTAAATAAGATCCTGGACTACAGGGAAGTCAGTGAAAAGCATATATGTGATAAATGAAAACAGAATATTGATCTTGACTAAAATATAATTTGTATGGTAAATAAAATACCTGTAATAATTCTGAACGCTATTCAGGTGTGGAATGTTGAATGAATCTGTAAGGGAGAGAAAAAGAAAATTAGAGAAACTTTCAGATCAAATTGATCATTGACTTCTGCATTTTATTTGCCAGTACTGAGATAGAGCCATCTCAGCAGGCACTGAAGAGCTATTTTTTTCTAAACTGCGTGTGACAAGCAGACTGCCTAACTGTGCAGAGAAGACATTCTACACTTGACGCAGTTGACCTAAAAGTGGGAAAAGTTTTCTCATTTAAGTTTTAATTCAAAAGTAAAGTTGTTGTGGGAATGTAAGTTGTCATTTAGTAGTGAAAAGCTAACAACTACCTGTCCCACTTTGGCCGTAAAGCTTTTGAGAAGCTTTTCAGATTGGGTGTGTTCTCTCTCAGACTTGAGTCATCCAAGGAAAATAAAGTAGCAATAGCATCAAAGAATTGCTTGTGTAAAACTGAGGGCAACTTGACCAGGTGTGTACTGCAACTGGGGTTCACCCCTCCATTATGGCTGGTAACAGAAGCCCACCAGGGAAATGGGACTAAAAGTGTCATATATGGGCTTTATGTGACAAAGCATGCACTTCCGCCCCTGCCCCCAGCCCCATCTCACTGCTGAGCTAATTTTCCAGCCTATAACAGTTGCCTTAGAGAGCCTACAAAGCTGTGAAGAATGCTTTCTATTCAAAAGAAACCAAATAGCCTTTAATTGCTGAACATGTGATACTTTTTAACTTAAACTTGCCAGGGGAAGGCTATGAAAAGTACATTGAAACCATCTCAACCATTTCTTCAGTAGGGTAAAGTTACAGTTTGCCCATTCATTAAAAGATGGGGTATATAAACTAATGACCTGGAAACTTAACATTGAAGCTGTGTTCCACTACTTGGCAGGTGAAAAACAACAAATGAAGACTACTTTCCTGGTACTAAAACTCCAGGAAGTGTCTGTTAACCAAGTGTGCTCTCAGTGGATGGCGAGCTCTTCTGATTACTCAGAACCACCACTAACATGCCAGTAAGTACTAACACTTGACTTCTATATTCTAACATCGCTAAATCAGCTCTGCAGGAGCAGAGAAAGGAAAGAAAGAGATGTTTCAGTTCCTCCTTACCATGATTCCCTTTGATGTCTATCCACTTGGTTTTTTCCAAGACCCTTGATCTCTTCAGGACTGAGTAGTATGTTTTCCATTCTTCTTCTACCTGCCCAGATCCCAGTTTATCTTTTGTCTTGGCATCTGTCAGATCACCTGGAAGTGTACAAAGGTGAGATATCACTAGAGGCCTACACAGTTTTCACAACTACTGTCACTAGAGAAAGATGCAATCCAAGCCTCCTCTAGTGCAAGTGGCCGGAGGCCTCCTGCGGGCAATCTGGATGTTCCTCTCATCTGGTCCAAGAGGTTACTAGAAGTGCAAATGCCTTTGAATGTAGATGTGGCAGCCACATCACTGCAGTTTTTTTACTAATGACATGCCAAAGCAAAGCAGATTGTTATGCATTCATTATACCTGGAGATTCTAGTCATAGAAGCTTGAACTTCACACTTTCTGTATCCCCTCAAGCTCCAATTAAAGTTTGAACCATTCTCATTTCTGTTCATATAGTAATGCCTCCCTGCATTGCTAGTTAAAAGATGAATGCTATTTCTGAACTCTTCAAAAGCAAGCAGCATATGGTTAACTCTTTACAGAAACAAATGTCCAGGTCTAGCATTAAGATTCTAAATTCTTGCACGTAGGAATGGCTCAAAGTCTTTTTGATTTGCTTGCCAAAACTTAATCCATTTCAATAGCAATAGCAAGCTACCAAAGGGAATGGCAAGGTTTATTTCACCTGTCTTGGTGATTGACAGTTCTCTTGAATGGAGAAGTTATTCTATTCTGCTTCTAGCAGTTTATCTTCAGTTGCAATTCCAGTTCCATTGCTTAAGATCCCTTAAGTTCTCTCTCGAGATACTAGAAGTTTGCTTATTTGCTATTCCTTTGACAACGCATCCCACACGTAATTCACACTTTTGAATTGCTTACCTGTTGCTAGAACAAGTGCTGGCTGAATTAGATCGATTGTTTCAGAGCAGAATTTTTCCAAGTCAGGACCTCGTGTGGGACCCTGAAATCTACTGATATGAATATCTGACACCTGCAGGAGAGAAAAACGAAACGTTGTCCCAAGCAGAGGGTTCTTGCTGCTCAGGTTGTTCTGCAAAGCCAAGTACATAAGAGCAGTCACTGATTCGTATCAGTATAAAGGAAACAGGGAGAAACAGAAGTGGATGACTAGGGGGGAACAAAATCTGAGCAAGCACATGATATTGCATCTCTAACCCCTAAAATCACATTTACATCAAGAAAATTTCCTTAAATCTAAGGGCATACAAGAACATGAGGAAATACTTAGCTATCTACAGTAAGTTTTGATGGCTTTAAGCATCCTGTTGACTTTCTGTGAGCTTCTGGTGCAACGCAGTGAACTTGCTGCAAGAAAGAATACAAAGTAGTTTTGCAAAGCAAGAACAGGTTAAAGTTACAGAGGACTTGGAGCATACTGGTATCTAATTTCCTACCTGGTGTGACATTTCCCGTAGCTGGGTGGGAGGATTTCTAACATTCTACCCATGCATTTTATTAGACCTAATGAGTGTGTTTAGATCCCATTCCATGTGCCTTCAGGAAGGCAAAGTCTGCTCAAGAAAAGATGATGCCACTTGTATGGAATTGGAAAAGCTGCTGTTCATTTCTGAGCCAGCCAGTCAAAGCCCTCACATCAGAACAGCCTTACAGGGCAGGATGGGAGAATAAGAAGATTTTTTAAAAATTTCAATATTGTATCTTTTCAGGTCCATCCAAAATAAAACTTGGGTGAATGCTTTCAACTTTCCATGCCACTTCAGTCAATTAATTAATAAATGATCCTCCTCAGTTTAGAAAAGCGGTATTTGATGCTCAAAAAACAGTGAGTACATGATCATGGCCATCTGATGATATAACTAACTGAGAAAGAAAAACATTAACTTTTACATCCAATTTAATAAACCTGGCTATTGGAAAGCTTTTTCCTTTTTGAAAAATCCAGATAAAATACCTTGGAGACAAAATGCCTTCGCTTCTACTTATTCAGTCATCTGAATATATAGAAAACATTGCCTAAACACAGTGCTTTGATGCTACTCAGGAAAACTCCCAATTTCCTTATGTGGTCCTTTTGCCTAAATAAGATAAACACTTTTAGGCATAACCTCAACTTCATTTTTATTGATACATTCAAGCTAGTGCGAATCAAAAAGCACAGTAAAACCACCTCAATACATCAAAACTAATTTAATCATCGACAAGGATGTAACATCATATTTTGCTTCTCCTCAGCCTGTGGATTTACAATTCATCTATCTCAGCAAGCAAAAAGAGAAAAGAAAAACTTCTATTGTTGCTGTCTCCAGATTCTCGAGCAAAATGTCTTACAAGAAACTCTACTCCTGTTCTACTGATAACTGCAGAGAATTTAAGTTTCCAGCCTTTTAGCAGACTGTGGTTTGGAAGCCTGATTTTCTACAAAGATCTTCCCACTTTTTTCCCCTACTGTGATACAAGTTTCCGATCTACAAAAGGCTTTGCTTCTAAGTTGTAAGAGTTACAGTATCCCAGGACTTTGAAGAGGTGGGACTAAGTTTCTGCCATCTTTAAAAGCCATGAAATATGAAGATCTTAAGAATATAGCTTCTCCCATTTTTATTTTTTTTTAAAGTTCAAAAGATATCCCAATAAAGGGAAGTCAGTGGGCAAGGGGAAAAAAAAAGCTTGCAATGCCACTTGTGCATTTCTTCTCTCTTTCCCCACACTCTGACTGATGCCTGTCAGTGCATTATAGGTAGTAACCTTAATCAGAATGGGTTGGAAAAGACTGAAAGGTGAAGAGAAATCACCACACACATAGCTTTTCTAGAGATGACGTGGCTCAGGAAAGCCAGGCATTAGCAATGGAGAATTACAAGGCCTACAGCAACAGCAGAATGCATCCAGATGACAGAAACAGGAGAAAAATCAACTGTAAGCTTGTCAAATACTGACCTGAAGTGACTATTAGGTTCTGTGATAAGAAAGGTAAAAGAGCTGTTAATACAAAATCATAGTACAAAGATTGCAATTGAGTTCAGTTTAAGAAGGGATAGTCCTGTGGATGAAAGGAAAAAGAAGGCAGGAACTGCTGGGGATGGGACTGATCATCCCAAGCTCTATCCAGTGACCTAGGCTAGACCTATGGAGCATCAGGGAGCCTGAAGCCTGTTTCCCACAACATCATCAGGCAAACCCCTGGATTTAGTGCTCAATTAATTTCCAAGTTAGGTCAATGATAAAGCAGCTGTTAAAGGGTATGTCCGAAAGAGAACATAACAACTTGAAAGTAAAGCCAAGTCTAAAATTAGCTGAGCTGTGACCTGTCCTTGGGAGAACTCGACTTGAAGTAACATAACCAGAGAGAACATGGTGAGAACATGGCAAGGGAAGTACAGAGCTGCTCATACTGCTTGTCAGCAGAGCCCTCCAGCTGTTGTAGTTGATTCTCTTCAAAACAGCAACTCAAGATAAGGGCTTTATCTGCATTAATTCAAGGACATCTCTCATCTTGAAACCTATGCTGCAGTAAAGATAAGCCTTAAGTCACTTCAGGAAAAATAAATGGAAAAAAGACTTTGAAAATACGTGGCAATTGGAGAGAACAAAAGGACAGTAGCTAACGTGTTTTGGCAAAGCGCCTTTGAGTTTGGAGAATAAAAGAAAAATAAGTAAAACCAGTCTATTTGTTAGAAGGAACAGCACAGCACCCCTAGGACACCTCAGCCATCGATCACCTGCAAATATGTAAACAGCCGCTGGTTAGTTATACACCAAGTGCTTCTGGAACACTGGGGGCGTGGAAAAGAAGCCACAGAAGCACCTGGTACTGACAATTTACTTCCAAGACTATGCCAGGTTAATTTGGATTTTACATTCAACCTAGAAAGCAAGCTGTGTACGCTCAGCCTAACTACATACATCACCCTTATCCTGGCCAAGTGCCTTCTGCTGCTAAAACTATCTATCTCTTCTCAGTCACACCACTTTTCTGAGTTTTGGGAGGGGGAAGGGACAGGCAGAGCCTGCGTTTCTCCCTGCGGTATCAGAGAACACCGTATCGACTGTGGGATCGTGTAATCATTAGGCGAGTTTTAATTACCCGCTTCTCCCACGCACATCCCATCTTTCGGGGGGCCTGGCAAACTGCCGGACACCTGTGCCTCGGGCTTGACTCCGAGCCTCCGGGACAGCTGAGGCGGGGGGCGGTTACCGCGA
>WTSP01004471.1:0-45021 GCA_025331215.1 Actenoides lindsayi | reverse complement strand
GCAGGGCAGGGCGGGCAGGGGCGGGCAGGGCGGGGCAGGGTATGGCAGGGCGGGCAGCGCGGCCTCGGTCAGCCCCAGCCGGCAGCGGCCCCCAGCATGAGGCTGCCAGGTCGGAGGGACCGGCTCAGCGGCTGCCGGGGAGAGGGAGGGGAAAAGCAGGGAGGGGGCAGAGAGGGAGGGGAGGGGAGAGAAGAGGAGGGGAAGAGAGGGAGGGAAGTCTGATCTTGCCCAGATCCCGAAGTGAAGTGCTGTTTTGTTTCAGAGCGTGTGATTAGCAGCTCGGCGATGTTTATTTAACCGAGCCGAATCCACAGGGCTCGCCGAGAGCGCGGGGGACGCTGCTGTCTCCGAGACGCCCAGCGCAGCGGCGAGAGAGCCGCTGCCGCTCGGGCTAAGCCCGCAGACCCGAAATTAATCACCCGCATTCCTGCCAAAGTCTATAGTTACTGTAGGGATAACAAGGCTCAAAGAATTCCCCGCCCCCCCCCTCCTCCCCCCTCCGTCTTCCTCCAGACCGGGAGACACGGTAAACACGACCAACTACATCGGTGCAGACGGAGCGAGGCAGCCGCTTGCTCTCCGCACGCTTAGCGAGCCAGGAGCGTCGGCTGCAGCTTCTCGGGTGTGAGCATCGCGAGTACCAGAGGAGAGATGCGGGGAGGTGGAACATGAGCTTCGCTTCTCTATCAGCCCGCAACCGTGCGCATCAGAGATGCAGGCTATGCAAGCGGGCGTGCCAGGACGGCAGGGACACGCATCAGCTGCGGACACAGTGCGCTTACCTGAACATGAGAGGTCTGCTCTGACACTCAGAAAAACCCAAGCAGATGCAAACAGAAGAAAGCAAGGAGAGCGCAGGTCTCGTTATTTTGCCTTTGTACAAGGCGCACTGAGGCACAATGACACTGAATAACTGATCTAAATCCACAAAAGAAGTTTACAGCTGTGGGAAAAAAAGTCAACCTAGACTCCTGGGGTCCCTAGTTCCAGTGTCCTGATCCCCAAACCCAGCTCTTCTCTCCCGCCCTCCACTGCTTTGTAAGTGGAGGATAAAGCTGGAAAGGTATGCCCTTGATCAGGGCCCAAATACTTTCAGGATGCCAAGTGTAGAAGAGAGAACAAACCCCTTTCTAACCACTTGCTCTGGGACAGGACTAACAGATTGATGAAGAGAGCTGCATTTAAGCACAACTTCCAAGAATTTTGGATCTTCCAACAGTGTCGTAGACTCTTGGGTATCATTTGACCACTACATTAATATCAATTGGTTTCTGAGAAGGTTCACTTTATTCAGGTTCTTCAGTCAAATTTATCAGTGAAGAAAAGCAAACCAATACACACTGAAAATGACAAGACAACCATAACCATACTGGTGTAAAATGCCTGTGAATTTGCTTTATTCTCTATACTTGACTTCTCATTTCTGCTGCTGAGATCGACTGAAAAGCAATTACCTGACTGCAGCATTCACCACAGGAACCACACACACTTCTGCACAATCTGTCTTTGTTATGAGCCAGAGTTCTGGGGTCTAAGTCAATGCTTCTGCAAGGGTTTCATTTCAAGTCCTGTTCACAACTTTTTGGGTTTTATACCATGCCAAACTAATTAAAAGTTAACTAATTCACCAGCATCTATCGCCTCTTTAAACTTAAAATAGATTCTATATCTCTTACTCTTTTTTTTTTTTTTAATCCCTGAAATGGCCTGGCTTGTTACTTCTAGTTTCTTTTTTTGTTTAAAGGCTGAAGTGTTGGAAAGTTTCCTAGAAAGGTATAATACAGTGTCTTGTTAAAAGTGAATACTTAACTTAGCAACTGATACAGATAAATTAACTTGTGCTGCCTACAGCCATGAAATGAGTAATTTGTCGTAGAGAGGGTTTAGAATATAGGCAATGTCATTAAGCATGGGCATCCTCAGGGTTTTCTATTTGTTCTACTAATTAGTGTGTGTTTGCCTAAAGCATCCAGCATGATGTATCAGTCAGACACATGCAAACTGATGAATTCAACCATCCATGGCAAATTTAACAGAGAAAGCTTCGTATCTTAGAGACTGCAGTGCTGCTTTTCTTTGTGTATTTCCTGGGATGAATAAAGTTGCTGTCCATGATTATTAGGCATAACAATCATTACTGGAGTAATACTGCATTTGATGGAGCTGTACTTGCTCCCCTCCCCCTTGCCCACACAAAGTGGGCCTTCCTTACAAACAAAAGCATTTTACAAGATCTGCAGTCTTGCTTATTTTTTGCTTTCCCAATAAGGAGAGCATTTTAGAAGACTGCACTAACTACTGCAGAATGTCCCAATGTTGACTCAAAGATATCGTAGGTGGGGGTTTAATTTTTTTCTTTCCTTCTGCTTCTATGATTTCCAATAGTTATTTGAAGTCCTGGGAAATACCTACAAGGCAATGTGTAGATAAGGCTGCCCAGGGAAGTGGTGGAATCACCATCCCTGGAGGTATTTCCATAGATATGGTGCTGAGGGACATGGTTTAGTGGTGTCCTGGCAGCGCTGGGTTAATGGTTGGACCTGATCTTGAAGGTCTGTTCCAACAAACGATTCTATGATTCTGCGTGCAATGCTTGGCTATGCAACACTTGATTTTAAGGCCCCTAGACCTCAAAACCAGTGCCACAGGTAAATATCTAAACTAATTGCAAGATTATTAGACACCTTAGAAGAGTCAGCTTACAGAGCAGAGGCCAACAAAACTAGCCAATAAGAAACATCACGGTGGCAGGTGCCCTTAGTCTCATGGCCATCAGGTGCTTGATAATTTTACTGGGCTGTAAAATTCACCTTCCCAAACACAAGAGCTGGAAGCTGAAATCAAGCTTTAATATATTACATAAATAAATGCAGTAATAACAACAGGGGAATACATCTCTTTCAAAAGATGACTGGCAAGAATGACACCTATTCTTTTACACAAGAGCTGATGATTAAAGTATTCATTTCAGATGTCAAAGAGACATGGGTTTCAATTCCTTGCTTGGTTTGCAAGTGTTCAATTCCTCATGTCTTACTTCTCAGGAAGCTTCTAACTGTGAAGCACTAAGTCTTCTGGAAGTGCCCTCGGTCTCTCATGGAAACATTAGCCTTCTAAAGTAAAGCCAAAGCACAAATCAATAGCTAGAGAGAAAGGAAAGTGAGGATGCTCTATCAATAAGGATGCATTTTCCGAAGAGTGAGATCTAGGGTGCCTTTTCTTTCTCAGAAGACATTAATTGTATTGGGATCAATAGCTATTCAGGGTTCAGGTGATGACCTAACTACTGGAAGTTTGCAGTAAGTGCATTCTCAATACTGTTACCAAATTAAGAGACATAGGTTGAGGAAAGGCCCCAAAAGATTTTTTCCCCCATGAGCTAAATATTTAGTTGCTCGTTACTGCCAAAACAGAGGATACTGCTGTTCAGGGAAAGGATTTACATGAAGGTACTGCTAAAATTCCCCTCTATCTACTGTAAGAACAAGGCTTTACTGATAAAGATCTGTCCATGCTGTCTTTGAGGTCTGTTTAGAAAAAGATCTGGAGATACCCATTTTCCTATTAGACAAAGGAAAAGGCTTGGGAACACTTAAGATTCTTTCTTATGGCTCTGTAGCACTGTTCTCAGCTTCCTTTCTCTCAGGAATCTAAGTAGTGGAGAGTAATGCCAGTAAATGTTTGGAGAGGTCCGTTCACCATTTATACTACTGTCTGTCAATACAAAGCATCTCCAATATTAAACTTCCCAGTAGCTCAATTACATTTGCCTGTTCAGTCATGTATGTCTTCATCATATTTTTACACTGGCAATCCAGAGAGTTTTAATTTCTAGTACATTTTGTAGAATATTTTGTTCCTGACATGATGAGAATAGCATTATACATTTTATTAGAGAGACACTGCAATGCTGAGAGAAACAGAGAGGGAGAGAGAAGAGTTCTGCTGCGGTTCCCATTGGGCTTAACTGGGGCAAAAACTGAATGAAGATGGAAATCCGTGGGACAAGACTTATGTTTGAAACAGTACAGAGGCTGAAAAAGATAAAGAGCCTTGCTAGTACCCCAGGTAACACAGGCGAGGCAGGATTTAAATTAAGGCTGCTCTTGAATGGATCTTTCAGGATCAAATGTTGACAGAAACTCATCTTCCACACTCTGGCTTATTTTGAGGAGACCCAAGGAAGGACCCAGGCTTCTTAGAATATTTAAACTCAAGATTCCTTCCAACACCAGAGAGTAAATAAGTTCTTAAAAAACCATCTCCCTTTATCTCACACAACAACTTAAAGAGCTATCTTAGGAATTCCTGGAAACTCCCAAGAGTAAACTGAATGGAATCAGTTTCTCCAAGCCCAGCATGAGGCTTCATTTACCCCTAAGGAAATTCATTGCTGCAAATCTGAAGCACCAGCAATTTCTAGGTCACATCTCCTCCAACTACACCTGACTGTCTCCTTCATCAGTTCCTGCCTTTAGGAACTTCCCAATATCCATAGTGGGGAAGGAGGGGAAATGCCCAGATTACAGGAGCAATTAAATTGTAATTGTGGAAAGAAAAAGCTCCTTGTTAAGTAACACATCAATACAAAAGACCCGAAACCAAGAATTACATCAAAGACAAAAAAGCCCACAACCCAAAACCAACAACAAAAATCCCCAACCAAGCAGAAGGAGGGTTAAAAAATTCTTTGGGATTTCTGGCACTGACCATGAAATCAAAGCAGAAGAAAACATAAGGTGATACCATCATTGAACTCACTGACACATTTGCAAAGTGGGACTATAATTCAAGCACACCGATGTTTGCAGAATAGAATCATCTCCCAAAGCAAACTTTTTAAAACCACCTCCTGCTTCGTGTTATGAATTAATTTTGTTCACGTTCTCCTGTTGGGTTTAGCAGCCATTCTTCGTGTTAAAGAAAATATTTACTGTGACGTGTTGCATCGAGGCATCTTTTTTTCATGTATCATTAGATGGCAGGTTTATTTGAACCTCAGACTGTCGACTGCAGCACGTCTGCAGTTTGTGGACTGTTGACACTTCCAAGAACCGTTATCCCCAGGAATCTAAATCAGCTACTTATATCTTCAACCCAGTGCAAATTAAATATTTGGAAGTACAAAGAATTCTAAGGGGGATGTGCACAGTGGTGTGTGTGTGTGTGTTCACCTGACATCAGCAAACTCCCAAGGAGAGAGCGTGGCCAAGCTGCGAGTGCAGGACTAAGAAGAGACTTGCATTTCAGAATTCCCTCTGCCACCGAACAGCTGGGCTCAATCTGAGCTCAGGGAGTCTCTCTGTAGTTCGTTCAGTTCCCTATCAGACAGGATAGCAGAATATCTTTGTAAAGCACTGAGATCTGCAGACATAAACCGACGTAAGAATAGCTAATACCTACGTATTATTACCGCATGCAATGATTAAAGCTCTACAGGTATTAAAACATGGATTCAAAACAGGTTTTGGACACTGAAAGATTTTTAGAGAGTTTTCTTTCCGGGTATTTGTGCAATGCAGAGTCGTGCCAAGTGTCGCTAGATATTCATGTGGGTCACTGGGAGCACAAATGAAGAACAGACAGTCACTACCCACAGAGACTCTGCAGAGAGATGCTGCAGTTAGGGACATCAGAAAAAGAAAATAGTTCTCCAACAAAGTTTCTTAAATCTCAGATTTCCAGTTCAAATATTAAAGGAGCTTTAGGAAATCTTTCAAAGATTTACAGACCCATTTCTTTTCATATCAAAGGAAGTTTTGTGGCTGCAACTTAGAAAGGAATCTGAACTATCTGACAGTAAATGAACAAAAAAAAACCCCCAGATATGAAAAACTTTCAAATATTCACAGACATGGGGGGGGGGTGTGTGGGATAAAATCACATGGTAAATATTTATCGCTTAGTAAACAGACTGAAGATTAAATAGGCAAAGGTACAATGCTAACGAGGTACCTTATTGTGAGATCTGTGGACATGTCATCTTATTTTAATTGTCATCAAAAGACAAGGTTAAAATTGCAAGCTGGTAATGCAAAACAGAACTTGTGGAAGGAGGAAATACCTTCTTCTAGATCAGCTGGTATAGATGAAAAAAAAAACACAACCAACAAAAACCCCACCAAAAAACCACCACACACAAAAAAAACCCCAAACAACCAAAAAACCCCCCACCAAAACCAACACACACCAAAAAAACCCCAACAACAAACCAGACAGGCTTTCAAGCACACCAGCCCTTCTGCAGGTCTGTAGAAAGCTGTTTTACAAAGCTAAATGCACGTTCACCACAATTTCTCAGCATTTAGTTAGCTACATATTTATTAGACTATCTCTGTAAAAAAAAGGTAATTGGTACCTATGATGTAAAGAGAATGTTAAAGGGAAGGAAGGAGGGAGGTGTCAGAAAGAGGAGGAGGGTGGTAAGTAGGTGAAAAAGCTATTTTATAGACTGCAGAACAAACAGAAGTTAGCACGGGAGAGGAATACCAGAGTGTGCCATAAACCAGCGTGTCTACCAAGCTCCTGGGTTTTGGTGTCCAGTATTGTGCTACATTTTAGTTTGCACCTCAACTTTGGAAAGTATTTTGCAAGCTTACCTTGATGATAAGAACAGAGATATTAGAGACAGAGTTTTCTGGGAAATGTTTGGAAATGGCAGCTGGGTGTCTTGTCCTCTACAGATCTCCCCACAGACGGTCACCGGGTGTACTGGGAGAGACTGTCACTGTCTTTGAGACACAATCCATTAGGAACTACAAGTACAATCATGGCTTACAATTTGCTAAGAAATTAGTGTGGGTGTTTTGGTTTTGTGGGGTTTGTTTTGTTTGCATTTTTTTTTATTCTCAGTTTCCCAGGGCATTTCTTTTGCCTGAGTAGACAATGGAGTCTGACAGCCTCCAGTTCTGTGAACTGAAAGAGATTAATCTGGAATATTTCTAGATGAATAAAAGGACTTATGAAGAGAAACTCCAGGCACTGAAGTATGTACAGTACTCTAATTCCACCCTTGAAAAAGTCTAGAATTCAATACATTTATGAAATATACGTCCATCTCTCTCTTTTTATTTTTGAATTAAATCACAGAAGCAGTGAAGTGAAATGGATTTCTTGAACTACCAAGTGTCCTGCTTCCTCCTGTCCAAAGCAAAATATCATGTAATACCGTATTTGATCAAATGTCTTAAATTGTTATGACTTTTTGTCATTACTCAGCACTGCCAAATATGAAAAATCAGGTATGGATCACAAATAATAGCTTATGGAGATACAGTTACAGCACTATAAAATACCACTATAAAATTTAAACCAAATTATACTTTTTTTTTTTTCTTTGTTTGCTAAACCTGACTCTAAGAGACTGGGAGTGTCTTGTAATCATAGTTAAATGAGTAATAGAGGCATGCCCATAGCAGTCTAGATTCAACAGGATATAAGGGAAGTTTAGATTCCCACAGTCACTACTGCCTTCCTAGATATGTTGCTTGGCTGGGCTTTTGAAAGCCTCCTGTAGAGGCATTCTGAGTCCCATCACAGGCCCAGACATTGCATCAGTCTTGTCAAGACTAAACAGATACTCACAAAGATCACGGGCTCTGCACGTAGACCTGAGCACAGCTAGAGTTTGGAAATGAGATATTTCTGCATCCCAATTGCCTTTGCGATCTGAGGTGGCAGGCATTCACACAGGTTGTGTTCTCAGTATTCCCAAATTGGATCATTACTGCCTTTTAATGTATTTTTAGAGGACTAGAAAAGTTGAAAATTGCATAAATAAAAAGAATAACATAAGAAAGGAATAAAACAAACAAACAAACAGTCTATAATGAAGATGCATGTAATAAAAAATTTGAGTATGGGATTAAACAGAGGAAGACTTAGAGAAAGAAATCCAGAGAGGACAGCTCTAGGTGCTGCAAGTAAGAACAGTAGAATGTGCTATATAATCTCAAAAGACTGAGTATAGAAAGGAGTTTTGTGGTGATTTTCAGAAATCCAAAATAGAAAAAGCACTTGAAATGAAGCCCTGATGACTGCGATGCATAAGCAGGAAAAAGCACGTGAACACAAAGGTATCTAGAAACAGCAGCGTACCCTTGGAAAAGTTCCAGGTCCCACAAGAGAAATCAAAATATGACTGATTAAGCTTTGAATTTGGCTATGCACTCAAGAACTTCAAGAATACTTGAGGAAATCAGTCTTCATTTCTTTGACAAAAAATAATTAATGCTGCAGACTGTGAATAATGCAAAGCCATAAACTTGATGAGCTGTGCCGGGAGAAGGACAGATAACTAGAGAGATCATTAAGTTCAATCCCCTCTAATTTTAGGTTAAAAGGCAATAGATACTTTTAGTCCCAAACAGCTCAAAAAACCCCAACCCTATGACACCACTTAGACAAACATCAGAAGCCAAAAATCATTCTCCAATATTTTGAGAAAAGCTTTAAAACTAGAGCACCCTGCAGTTCCTGCTGATCTGACCTGGAGTGTATTTCTTCCTGATCAAAATTTTTTCATCAATTTAATTCATACCAGAGAGACAAATGTAAGAAATTTGAGAAGATTTAGCTTAAGATGCACATGCCATTTGGAATCATTGCAGCACAAATAAGCATGGCATATGGGGTAAGGAGGAAGGGTTTACTGACTTGTTGGAATCCTACGATAGATACTTTACGAAAGTGCATTTGTGGTACGAAGGACAGTTAATGTCATGCTGTGACATTTTAAAAATAACACAGGAAAGCACAGAAAACAGGCCTGAAAGGACTTGGAAATACACCAAAACAGGCTCATCATTTGCAAAACTATTCCCGACCAATTCATAGCCTTATATGCAAGAAAGTGTCTGCTACTTTGAAAATAGTTAAATTTTTGTCTTGTATTCATATTTATGTTCATCGTACCCATCTTAGCCACCTTCAACAGTACTGCAGCCTTGCTAGTCATTCCCCTTCTTTTACTGGTGCAGTTGATTCTTCCCAGCTGTCATATGCTCCACTCAACCTTACAAATTTACATCCTACTTACTTCATATCATTTCTCCAAAATCTATCAAGTTTTACTTTTCACTATTACTCTGCTTGCAAACCCTCTTATGCTTATCTCTAAGAAGTGTAAGTTTGTCATTTTAGATGTTATTTTAAAAGTAATTGATGCTTATTCCTGAAGACTGGAATGGTGGCTCACAAGACCTCCAGTTGATAAAAATCTTGTATTCCATTGCTTTCTGTCTCCCTACATAAACCACAGCACAGTAAGGACTGTAAAACTGAGCTAGGTTTGTGTCAACACAACTCAACAGCACAAGGAAAGAAAGCAAAGGTCATGCATAGAACTGATGTGGTAACAGACTTTACAGTAACATAAAAATAACTGTATGACCTTATTGTAATAGCTGCAGCTACTACACTTAGAACATGTTCAGCCCTTTCAGCAAAGCCTTCAAGAACTGTGGAACTATGATGACCAGAAAGAAAAAGGAAAAAAAAAAGCCAGTCAGAAATCAAAATTGCCCCTGTCTAAACTAGCAAATGTGTTTAATGTATTCAGCAAGTAAATTAAAATACACTAAAAGGAAGTTCTTATGAAAATTTGTATCTTCCAAAGACCTTTGAGTCCAAAAAGTTATATTTCCAGAGCACTGCATATTATTGTAGAAGTTGGACAGGTAAGAAGCACATGGTGATGAATCAGATTGCTTGAACTGCTGTAGAAGTGTCATAAATTAGACCCATCGTTAAGAACTCATAATTGTCCTCTGCTTCTTACACCATGAATGATCCAAGACTGTAATCCAGAAGCTGTAAAGTTAAGTATTTAGTATTTTGTAATAAGGAAGTCTTAGGTTCTTGCACTTAGTGAAATGCAGCATGTTACTACTCAGTCCCACAGTGGATCTCATTTATGAACAATTAGTCACAATACAACTACTGAAAAGTGTGCTCTTTATGATTTAATCATCAGAACAATCCTATGAAACTTTATAGCACAGAATGCACTGCACAGGCCATAAAACTTTCAACAGATGACTTTTAAAAGTGTTAAGGTATATAATGACAAGGACAGAAGTACCTCTGTTAGTTTGTCACTAACTAAATCCCAACCAGCTTAGTGCTACAATATTGCCTTCTGCTGTTTGAAAAAGAAAAAAATAGGTACAGTTGGATTTAAGAGTATAAATTCTAGACAGACAGGCAAGAGTTCTTGAAATCTATACAGCATTTGGAAAAGGATATTTTTTAGCTTGTCCTCAGACACTATTTGGAATTTGAAACTGTTTAGAAAAATAGCAAGATATTTTTGTAGATGTGTGAACAAAGGTAATGGCATAAAGTGCAATTCAAACTTGCAACTATGGAAACAGCATATTTTTGAAAAAGGCCATAGACTGATCTCATTGAAATCAAGAGAAAAATAATCCTCTAATGAAACAAGATATCTTCTTACCTGATGATTTTTTAGATTTTGATTTTTTTTTTTAGTACCTGGACATTTCAAAGACAAACATTACTGTACATGGAGTCTGTCCACAACCAACCTCCAGTAAAATACAAAGGCCCAGAGCTGCAAAAACCTCTGAAGCTAAAATTAACCTACACCCCACAGAAGACTAGCCTATGGAAGAGCCTTTTGAGAGTCAAAATGCTTTCTGAGTTAGCTTTCCAGACAAGCAGTTCTACTTTCCTCAAATTTCAGATGAAGGGTCAGAGCCATGTATACCGTGCAAATTCAATAACTTAGCTTGAGCTTCTTTATACATACTGGAAAGTGAAATGATTGATAAAAGCACCCCGAGATTTGTCTGATTGGGCCTGTTCTCCCCTAACTGAAAGTATCACGACACTCCTGTGTCTTCTGTATTCTCCCACTGTAACAGGAAAGCCCTCTTCAAAAAGATGACACGTTATTGAAGCAGAATTCTATTGTCTGCTGGGAAAATGTGAATAATATTTGATGAGGGATGACAATTTTGAAGAATGATTGTGGATCATTTAGAAAAATCTTCTTTCAAAGACATCATCCATGAAGCATGTTGTACAGCTAGCTATCTTGTACCATGGGGAACAGCTGGAGACAAAATGGGTCAGTTAAATGATTTTCTGTAAGAAAATTAGACATTAAGTGGAACTTTCTTAAAAAATATTCATTTGCTGTGTTAATTGCAAAAATTTATGATCACATACAAGTCCTTGCAACTTAGTTAATTTATGCAATATATGAGGGCACATAGGAAACACTTAGAAAAGAGGCTATTGAATTACAGCTATTGAAGCATACTGAGGAAAAGACAAACACAGGTAGGTTTTTCTAGAATCGGAGAAAAATCAGAACTTCACCATTTCTAGAGGAATAACCAACTGTAAACTAAGAGTAGTGACTTGCATCTGTGTACCTGGATTTTGTGGCCATAAGTGAGCTAGGGTTCAAATATATCTTTAAAATTCTCTTTTAAGAGTTACAGCTTTTCAAAGCTCAGTTGCAGGACAGCTACTTACGGAGGTAGAAGGTCAATAAAAGGGAAAGCAAATTCCTACACAGGCTGTCCACAGTACCACAGTTGTGAAAGGTAACCGCATACGGCTTGAGTGCCTAATACTGCAATCAGGAGGATTTTCTCAAAGGTTTAATAAGATTTTTTTTCTAATGTCACTCTGCAGTGTTTTCTTGGCATAATCTGACAGGGATGCTAAATTATGCACTCTTACAATTGCAAAGTCTTAACACTTCTATGAAAATATAGAACAGAACTTCATATTGCCCTTGTGAAAACAACAGCGCTTACTACAAGGGCAGGACAGAGTAGCTGACTAATTTCTAAGTGTTCATTTACTTAGCAAAAAATCCTTAAATTTAGCATGTAGAAATTGTCTGAATGTTTTTGCTTTGTCATTATTTTTCCCTAAAGCCAGAACTAAATATCACATGCTGTATGATTTTACTGCAAATATCACGGTAATTAATATAGGGTAGTACTACTGCAGTTGCAAATTAACCATTTAAAAATGCAAACCCACCAGAAGTACCTTACGCCTAATCCCTTAGGACCTGGGCAAATAAGCTCCCTAAGTAGCAACTTGTTACTATGTGCTTCTCCGTTGAAGTCTCACATGATTTCTGAATGAAGTTGGTAAACACAGAGGTCAAGAGCTTGATGCAACATATTTATAACTGATTATGAAGGCTTTGCCAAAGCCAAATAAAGCGAAGCGTAGACTAAACAGTGGAGGAACCAATGACAAGGTGAGTAAAACAAACAAAAGATAAAGTAGCCTTGAATATTTAGTTCCAGGACCCATTTAGAGTATCTCTGTGCTTCTGATAGGCTTTTTGGTCAGTTAGATACAACATAAAGACACTGTTGTAACCAAACCACATCTTGCTTCAGAGAGAAACAAAAGCAACACAAGATCCAGCTCCAGGTATAAGAGATATGGAGATAAAAGTCTCCCAGAAAAGAGTGAGTGCTTGTGTCAGAGTTCCTTTGTGATAATTTTTAGGTCATCGTGGTCTCAAAGCTGCTACGGTGCTCAGAGAAAAAATAGGTTAAAAATGTCAAGTAACCTGAAAAGGATGGAGAAAGAGTGCCTTCAGGAGTGCCACGTCTGGCTGGGTCATGTCCCAGGGTGGGAACTGAAGCAACCACAGATGATTCCTATGATTATGGCCAAACTGTCTTCATATGACTACAGGGTATCTCATGCCATTCTGTAACTTAAAGACTGCTGTTAAGGCTTTTTCATAAGTCTTTTATTTGACCACAAAGCTTGTCTGGCAATGGAAGCAAGGTAGAACACCCCACTTGTCAGTTGAACTCGTGTCTACAAAGGCAGTAAATCTGCATCAAGCAAAATGTACTGGGGGATATTTTAAGGAACTCTATTTAGGAGCTTGGGTTTGTGGAGATGTGGAAGCTAAGGAATGATTTGCAAAAGCATTCACAGACCAGATTAAAAAAACCCACACCATTCCCCCTTTAAAAGGCGGACTGTTGCTCTGCTAAAATTTCCTGATTATTGGTTACTCCTTTACCCTCTGGGATGAGACTTGAAACCTTTCACTCCCCAAATGATAAGCATTTATATTTGCAAACTCAGACTTATATTTGAATTTAAGTAAGTAGTCCACAGACATCTTGGGCATCAAAATAAACCCAGTAGAAATTCCATCTTCACTTCTTAAAAGATTCTGATGGATTGCGTATTTTTGAGCTACAAAAGACATCTTCTGCTAGTGACTGTTCCCAAAGCTAAGGAAAATAATTTATTTCAGAAAAGATGAAACCTAAAGGGCAGAAAACAATTTCAGCTCAGTAGAGATGGAGGAGTAAGAGGCCTGTCTCCAAATCATCAATCCTTGTATGTTGTCAAAATTCTTCTGATTTCTATGTAACTGATTGCAATGAAAATATTGACAATACTAAAAAAGTAAAAAGCACGTCTGCAGTCTTTGTTAAAGAAACCTGAGTCAGTCCTGACCTAATTAAGGATATTTTTCAAGAGAACTTCCTCATATTGAAAATATGAGCCTTCCCCTGAAATTCTGCCAGGGAAAGCTTCCTCTGGGATTACAACTGTCTTAAGCAGACGGGAATTAGACTAACTGGTACCCCAAGTGGTTTTTCTATTAATAATTTTGTTTCATCATTTCACTTTTTGCTTAAGATTTCTTTAGGTCTTTGCCATTGTCCCCCCCCCTCCCCCCCCAGAGCACATGTTCTGACAATTCAGGATGGAGCTTTACCTTGGATTGTATTGGCAGGTAAATGCTACATTACATAAATTACTCCTTAAAAATGATTAATCTTATTGCAAAGAGAACTTGAAGCACACGCTGAATGTCTGATGTATACTGAATATGAAAAACAATGTTGAATGTTGTAAAAACACTAAGTCAACAGAATTTTGGAAAGAATGAGATATTTATGTTCCAAAAGATACGTGCTAGACTAGTAACATTAATTATACTGAACTCCAGACTAAAAGCATTGCACGTAGCTAGGCTAAGAAGGGATTTTCCCAGCATTTTATGTCTCCTTTGTGCTGCTAAGGTAACTTGGAAAACTAACGCATGGACTCAGAGCTGTCCATCACTTCATTTATTCAGGGGGCAAGTAAGTAATTTTTCCATGTTATATCAAAACAGGAAAACACAAGAACTAAGCAGCAGCTTATTTACATACCAAAAGCTGGAGACTGGTCTGTTGAAAAGTTTGTTAAATCTCCCAATGCTTTCAGGCAAGCCTAGACTGCAGCTTGAGAAATGTCTGAATCTATTTAGCACTTTAAGAGAAAAGCATAAGGAGCAAAGAAACAAAGGAAAATGTTTGGATTTCAACTTCCAGTATTTAGGTTTGCAAATAACTTATTCTAGAGACCAAGTACAGCTCTCGATCACAAATGTTCCTGAAGCATTCAAATTCTGAGCTTTGTTTAGACTTCTGAGATTAAAAGGCAAACTTAAACTTGCAAATATTGACCAACATCAGTGAATTTCAGATTGTTTGAAAATTTAATTCCCTGAAGTAATTTAACAGCTTTAGAGCTATATGCTAATTCCAATTGCATTTATAAAAACCAACTAAACAAAACCACAAACTCCCCACAACAACTTTTAATAAAAAAATTACTCAGACTGAATAAAAGTTTCAGCAACTAGACCTCAATAAATGCAGAGGCCTACTACAACTCAACCTAGCTAATAACCTGTGCAGTAAGATGCAGTCTTTATCTGTGTTTTTAGGCAAATATCACAGAAAATATTTTACAAACAATTAGTGCTAGTGCCTGCAGTGTCTAAGGGGTTTATGAAGCACAAAACCAGTTCACTCCCCCTGTCCCAGGGTGGGGAGATGATCTTCATTACTAAGGTTTCTTCAGGGATAATTAAAGCTTCTCCAGGGAGTGCTGAAAATCCTGAAATTCTGATCCAGACATTCAGGATGTAATTTCTAATATATTGTTTTAAATTTAGAATGGGAAAAAAAAAAGGGGGGGGGGGAGGGGGGGGAGAGAATATTACGTCTCTAGAGACTCACCAGGTTAATCAGTTAGGACCTGATGGAATACGAAAAGGATTCTCAAATTTTAAGATGTTAACTATATTGTAGACACTTCTACCAGCCTGAAATCTGTTGAAAGAGATGAAGCCTGCTCATGTTACTGCTTGAGGGATTCAATGCTTCCAAAGCAAGTCTTTATTTCAGGCTAGAGAATTGTGTGCCAGAACCTGATGGTCTCCCAAGACTCGAACTTCCTGTTCTAACAGATAAACATTTATCTTATACACAAAAAGGAAAGGAATCCACTGTACATAAAAATATTTTAGTGATGTAACAGCCAGGAATCCGTTACTTGGACTTTTTCCCACTTTGATGTCCTAACACATTGTACCCATGAAATCAGATAATTAAGCAACACAATGGGAACCATTTCAACAATTCTGCCTATAAAATACTGAAAGGTGAATTACAATTCACATACAGTAGTTGTAAGTGGGATATTTTTAAAGTCTGTCATACTAACATTGAAGATTAAAACTGCAAAACATTAATATTCTCATGATTTCAAATCCCCATTTATAACTCCTCTTGCTTTCATAAAGTTTTACTACCACTTTCATTCAGATCTGGAGCTGGTTGCAAAATATCAGTTAATGGTTATGACACATTTCTAAGGGGCAGATAAAATAATTTGGATTAATGACGTTTCCAGAATTGCAGTTTATGACTAAATACAATTCATTTGGGAGATTTACTAATAATTTCAAGGACCATGTCATCAAACAACATAATTCATTCCTTTATCTTTCTGACGTACGTAAATCGAACATCAAGCAGAAGACAGTGTTTTACACAAGACCTTCAAAGTGAAGGTCAGAAGACCTATGATAGATGATAAAAGTTCTTAGTAATTTGTAAGAAAGACCTAAAACTAATTTCTGACCCCCCCCCCCCTTTTTTTTTTCTTTCCTTCTTCAGTCAGCTCTTTGATTAAAGCATATTATGCCTGTATTCTAAATGAGATGTTTATGAGTCTTACCCTGAAAAAATCAATCTTATCCATATTACCTTCCTGGATCTGGAAATTTTTACCACCATTAGCAGCAAATGCTGAATTACCACAACAGGACTTTGTCCTGGAGTAACCATCAGGTTGCAAAGGGCTACAGGATCAAATACTCCAACTGTTAAACACTTTAAAGAGAAACATCCTTAAAAAAAATAAAATTCAACAAGAGTCAGTCTGTGTTTGTTCACACACTAAAGAAGAAAGCTTTTCAGAGAGACAACCCATTCTCACAGATTACACAATTCAGCTCTATTTGGTAATCAGACAGGCTTGGAATGGATAGCACTTGGCCAAATCTGTTCTTATTGCTGAAGCCCTCCATCAAAGCCAGAGAGAACCTCCCCTGGGCAAGGCCAATTCCCCAAAGGTATCCAACCCCTATTTCCAATGTATTCATTAGGTGCACGAATACCTTTGAGGATCTGAAATTTCAGGTTTCTACCTGTCATCCTAACACTTATTTATGTAAAACACTACAGCAGTTTCCGATCCCTCAAGCAATATCCTTAACCCAAGAAGCTACACATAACATCAACATGTAGCTGTTTAAAAGCCCTCACTACCAACTGAATTGGCAGGGAGCTGACAAGACCAGCTTTTAAATCTGTACCAAATCAAAAGCGGGTAACTTAAACAAAAAGAGAGAGAAAGGAAGATCTATTAAATAATAAGAACCCATAACCAAAGCTATGATTATTGTTATTTACTTAGCTAATAAACAGGGGAGGTCTGGAAATTACATTCACATTTTTCAAACACACAGATTGCTCCACTTACGCCTGATTTGGATTGGTAATGATGTGTTTTAGTCAGTAGATGGTGCTGCTTCTTTCTAGCCCTCTCCAAAATAGACGTATCTGATTAGGCACATAGCCTTACATTTTCACACATCTGGGGAAAGACGATGTCTGCATTATTTGCATCTTCCTACTTGGCCAAATAAGCAGGAGAAAAACAAGCTGCCTTTCTGTATCAGCACAAATATATACCTATTTGTAAAGCCTATTTATTAGGGAATAAAATAAAGTAGGGGAGAGATGCATTCAGACCCTGATTTTTCCGTCTCTGGAAACGTAAGATTTAGATATCTAATGGATGTCATGTTCTTTCCTATTCCCAAGCTACTCTCCATATAGAAAAAAAACCCCTAATTCACTAATTGCAAAGTCAAAAAAGTCACTCCTTCATTTGTGTGTGTGGTTTGCAGCCCTCAAAACTTCCTACCACTAGTCCTTGGATTTCATCAATGTATTCAGATAGAGATGAATGAGAAAACTACTTTCTCCCTGAACCAAACCAGGATGTCACCAGTGGGCAAGAGCGTGCTGAAGGCACTGTCTTGCACAACTGGTAAAACTGGAGGCACTAAACTGCCGCTAAGACTGCCCCATCTTGCTGCAGGTCAGCAGCTTCCTGCTGTTCTTTTTCCACCCCACTTTCAAACACAGCTTGTCATTTTCTATCCTCAACAGTATTCCTGTTGCTCTGTGTTGCTAACAAATTTCTAGCTTTCACCTCAAAAAGACACAGATTTCAGATAAAATTTTAGGTAGTGTGAGCAAGATTAACAAAAACATTCCATTATAATAATCTGTATAAAAGAATTTACCACAATCAAACCCTTATTTGAAAGCAGAAGTCATCAGTAAAGTCATTTATAGGATTTTACAGCTTGTAGCAAATCTGAGTATATTCATGCTACTTCCTTAGCTTGACCACTGTCAGAACACTTTCACTGCTGAAGAAGTACAAATTACCTTGAAAAATCTCGGCATACTCTTAGTTCTTTTGATACATTACTACATTTCTGATCTGCAAACATAAAGAATCTTCACAACACCTTTCACTTAGCTTGGGTGATGAGACAGTATTTCACCCATATATTTAAAGATAGCTCCACTTTGCTTGCAGCATGAGATGGTGGCTCTGTTTTTTGTACAGTTTTAATGACACGATCATTGATAGGTGAAGATAGCCTTTGAATACATGTATTTTCAGCTGTGAATCTAGGAAGTGAAATAATAAATGTTTATATCGTTAAAAACCAGAATAAACATAGAAGGATATTACCAAAGAGGTTTTTTTGGGGTGATTTTTTTTTTCTTTTTAATTCTGAAAAATATGTTGCTATTGTTCTGTAGTTGAACAGCTACCAATGTTCACAATCCAGATCTTGGAACGAACAAAGTCAATGGCAAGACTCCTGGTGGCTTTAATGGAATCAAGATTTGAAGCTTTAAAACAACTGGCCTCTCTCCTCCTCACTCCCATGAGAAATATGTCATTCATTATGTGGTATTAAAACTGTGGGTGGTATAATGCCTGTTCTCTGCATCATTTTACTGTGTGTAAACTGTAGCTTAACATTACACTACAGCACAATTCACATATAGTCAGGTTTCCTGGGAAGGAGCTGCAGTATGAAGGAATTAAAATTTTACGCTGATGGTGATTATTTTCACATGACAACGTACACAATTACAGCAAGATTTGCATTCTTAACACTAAATAATTCTATAAGAGCACAAAAAGCAACATTTCAACTGGAGGCACAGTCTTAATGTGGAAATATCTTGTAACATGTTTCTGATTACTGCATGTGTCCCGTGTTACAGAATCACTGAGGCTGGAAAAGACCTCTGAGAACATCAAGTCCAGGCTATGACCCAGCACCACCACATCAGCTAGACCACGGCACTAAGGCCACATCCAGCCTTTCTTTAAACACCTACTTACTCTTAACAGACCATAAACACAGAAACATGACACATTTGCACTTCTTTGGGCCACCTAAGCGTGAACAAACTACCAGGACTGAAGAAGACAATTCCATGTAATTGAAGTACATTTCGGACACAGCACTGGACATCCTAGTGACCAAGGTAAAAAGTAACTCCTACTTCTTTCAGAAAAGAATTAATGAATCACATAAAGAAAACTACTTTTAAGAAGAATAAAAAAGGGGCAGAAAGCTGTCTTGCCTACCTTGGCTCTACAGAAACATGCCTGGAAATAACCATTCAGAGGCAATTGCCTTGATCAGCAAAAAAAAACAAAACCCAAAAACTGACAAATAAACATTGTTGCTTTAGAAAAGTCACAGCTTAGCTACAAATGACAGTTAACTGACTTGAAAGAAAAGTTAGGTCTCTGCTTACAGCTGATTTAGTTTAAAGAACAAGAGAGAAGCAGGTCTGCTGCCACTTGCTTGTTTTTAGAGGAGCTGTCACATAAAGGTTACACCAACATTTAGCTAAAAATATTTCTGTATAAAAGTCAGATGATCCCTCACATAAGATATCTAGTTTAATCTCGGTATTTCAGCAACGTTAACAGTAAATTAGGTATAAAAAAATGCCATGAAAGAAAAAAAGATAATGAGAATTTTATTACTTCCACATTCTTCAATTATAGGGCAATCCCATTCTTCCAATCTCTTGCTTCTAAATTTGATCCTGTCTAGATTAGGAACAAAGCCATGTGTTCACGTATCCTCTAAGTCAGAAATCATAGAGAAAGCCTTAATATTTATATGCATTGGCTACGAGGGGCAACAAGTTTTTCAGGGGTCACTGTAAAATATTCCAGATAGTTCAGAGAGAAAACAGATTGTTTGCATACAGCAGATTGAGAAAAGGCTTTATGTGGATGGGACATCCAAAAGGAACCACAGAATCCAAACCTCAAATTCTTAGTATGCACATAGTTCATTATTTGACATTGAACATGCTTGTGTAGAGTATGATTTATCAAGGGCTCCTTCCAACAAGACACATATAGCAATAACTATATAGCAACTGGAGAATAGTTTCCTGCAGCTGTGTTCACAATCTATGTGGGACACTCAGTTTTGAAGGAAAAATCCCTAAGATTTCCAAGTACTAAATGCAGAGCAAACTTTACTGTTGTGGAAACTCTCCATGTGCACCAGAATACTTGAACATTACAGAGTCAAGTTAAAACCCAAAACATAGTCAAAACACCACAAATGAAGCAGCTAAATATGCTAAAATATTAAAGGAATGCGTGCCATTCATATAAGACCTTTAATAAAATGTTTATTCAGAAGAAAATTTACAGCTCATATCAGAGACAAATCACTTCCTTCTTTTACTGTGAGCAACACTGAATCTGAGAGATAGAGTTCCACAGATAAACAGGGGAAATAAATAAGCATGGTAATCCACTATCTGCTCTACATTTCCATTTTCATGCCCCTTCTTTAATTAAAGTGCAAAACCACTAATGAAGTCTAAGATGAAAAGGTGCAAAACCTCAAAGGTTCAACATTCTGCAAAACCACTGATGGGACGCTTTGCAGAGCATCTCTTGTATATTTGATTACATGCCTGTAGCAGTATAATAATTATTAATTCATAACTACAAAACAGAACCAAGAAGAGAAAAGACTACCTAGAAAAGTCAAGACCAGGATCAAGAACTATGGGAGATGCTGGCTTTTCAGAACAGATGTCCATGCCGGAAGAGCTCAGCATCTTCATGCATGAGAACCAGTGTCCAACATAAGCTCCCTTGCTGTGAGGATTTTGCTGTCTCTTTCTGAATGTTTTTAGCAACAATGTGAACATCTTTCTCAGTTCAACTCACATCAATCAGACAAGACCGAATGGTGGAACAAAATGAGGTAGCAGTTGTGCTGAAAAGAAGCAGCTGAACTCTCACTATTGAAGTGAATGGTCTGTTCTGAAAAGCCCTCTCTCCTGTACTTGGTGCCTTTGGTGAGCCTTCCAGGTCTGTAGCAAACAGTATCCATTTCTAATGCAAAAACCCTTTATTTTCTGTAGCTTGTATAAATCTTATGTAACAATCAAATAGTTTCCAAGACAGAAATAAAGTATTTAGTGTCTCTTTGGCTACCTCTAGCTATTTCCTCTGTCATTTGAGCAGCATTTCCCCCGACTCCCTCCTTCCTCTCAAGGTCCCCATCACTTTCCATATGCTGCACAGAAAAGCCTGCTGATTTTTGGATTCCTTTCAAAGAGCACAGAGCCAGAAATTAGACAATACACTGCCAGATACTGTGTCTTCCTTTACAGCATCTAGTGTTACATCACTATAGATATTCTTAAAGAGATACACACAATGGTCCAGCACCATTTATATGTGAACTTTTCACCTAGACAGAAAAACTATCCAAAGGTGATTGTATTGAAGTTGCTACCCTTTGATAGACCTGTTTGGGGGAAATAATATAAGACCTCTAGCTAATTCCACAGGTCTCACCTGTAAATATTAAACAATTACTTAGCCACTGACATCACTGTACCAATTCTTAGGCCAGGTGAATTGGGCTTTTTCACAAAGCAGTAAGGTCACAAATATCTTTATTACAGGCCAGCTTCGCTGGCAATAATTCTTTGAAGTATAATTGCTATCAAATTTAGCATACAACATTTTAAAAACAATTCTGGCAAGTAAGCAAAAAAATTTCATATTGAAAAGAGAGGACTAGAAAACCCCAAAGAAAGAGAAAGAAAAGAACTGTATAGATACTAGAAGGGACTTCCATGATTTGTATTTTTTTTTGGGTGGATGTAATTGAATTTTTTCAGTGCAAAACACAAATTCTGTTGCCTTTCTGAATATGAAAATATAAATTCTGCATGCCCCTGACAATGTTACTGATTTGTATCTACTCTATAATTGATGGTCTGTTTTAAGAGCTTGCTATATTACCTGGTCAAGCAACAAATTGTTCTCAAAGGATATTAAGGGATACAGGATCAGAAAATACACTGAGCTCCACAAGGTACTGAACAAGCTTTCCATCTCCTCTCTCTACCCCAAGCAAGGTAAGTATAGAAAATATTGAATAACCAGTTATACAAAGGATCTCACAGAGACCAGTGCACATTTACCATTTTTCACTTGAATAATCAACACAAATGGAAAAAAACCCCTCAGATATACTGCCACAGTTCTGAATATTTGCCCAAACAGATTTTCACCTAAGCAGCTTAATTTTGCTCTTTAAGGATCATCTTCTGACAAGCTTAACCTGTTTTTCAGCACACCTTTTGGAAGTCTAGAGAAATCCATCAGCTTCTGGATTTTGGAAGTACCAGGACCAGTTCCATTACAGTCAGCCTAACTTGAGGAGCACTGAAATCAACAAGTTTATCAGACAAAACAAATCCCAGCACTTACCATTTTTGTATGTTCATTATCCATGCACAGAAACTTATTTTCTTGGGGAGTAGCTGACCCAGCTCAGCCCAGTGTACCAGGGGGTAAGGGCCAGGGGCCTGCTGGCAGCTTTGCTGAACTGGACTCCTGGGCATAGGGGAGTGAGGAGGACCCACGTGAAGCTCTTATGGGAGTGGGGGAGGACCCAGGTGAAGCTCTTATGGGAGTGGGGGAGGACCCAGGTGAAGCTCCTCAGGGCCATTAAGGCTCCTGGGCTCACAACCCCGGCCTGGCTCACGAGGAGGTGTTGCAAGGGGCATTCCAGCAGACACAGGAGCACCAAACTGGAAATGGGGCAGGGCATAGGGAACAAGGGGGTAGGTGGAGTGTTGAAGCTGGCCCTGAGGGTCCTGGGGAGGACAGGGGGGTTCAGGGCATCCTGAAGAGCCCCAAGAGGTTGGGCAGGCTGGCTGAGGAGGCTCCTAGCTGTACCTTGTGCTGAGCAGGGGGCACACAGCAATGGGAGAGCAGAGCCCCAGCCCAGTCAGGTCCACAGGGGCCAGTCAGCAACCTCAGGACACAGTTTTTGTCCGAGAAGTACCATGAATCATCTTCAGTTAAGATGCTAATACAGAACTTCAACTCAACATGCAGCTTTGTTATCCTGACATCAGATAAACCTTTCCAGGATACAGAGATGCTGGAATGCTTGAGTTTGGCTTTTATTTATTTTTTTTTAATTTGCTACTGTTAGGCAATAAACCCACCAATGTTCTTTTCACGTTACATTTCAGGAATGCTTACTCAAAACAGTGATCTTTTCCTCTGACAACCTGATTTATTTTTTTTTTAATCTTAATTTTATGTCAGAACCCATTTTTTATCCAGTCATCTTACAGGTAGATTGTCTCTAACAAAGGCAATGAATTTGAAGGAATATTTAATCTTACAAATCAACAAATGAATGTGTCTGATGAAGACCAGGGCATTAAAATGTCACACCCTTTGGAAAAGGATACAACCTGAAATTAAGTATTTCTGACCTGTTGATTTTCATTTTATTTGCAGTTATGTACTATTCAGAGTGACACAGGAATGGTAGCAGTCGCTGTATATTGACACTTTGAAAACACAGGAAAATATCAAGAAGGCTTTGATTACAGATTTTTACAAAATCATGCTTTGTTTCTAAGAAACAAAGTAAAATTTGTGAACCTCCAAACTGAACATCTCCCTGAAAACATCCACAGTAGTAGGAAGTATGCTGTAAAATCCCAATGAACATACTTTTTAAAAAAGCATTCAAGTACAAGTAGATGTTGTATGACTTTGTTTTTCAAACACATTAAAACACAGTATGCTCATTAAAAAACATCTGTTCTTATTACAACACATTACAATAACTGTTAAGGAAAACATTCTACTTTTTTTTTTTTTAAATATTAGCAGATGTAGCACATTTAGAAATATTACTTTGAACATATACTTTCTGCAAAGGTTACTAATTAATTATGATGACTATTTTCATTCTGTAACCAGCAGCACAAGCACCAACAGCAGTGAATTTCTGGCCACACAGCTCCAGCAAATATTGTGCAACGATGTGCAAAAGTCAGAACTCAGGCTGAACAGAAATGTCAGCTGCTTTAGCTTCCTTTAAAGTGGCCTTAAAATACAGCCACATTTTACTTTCTGAACATTTGTTTTAATTTTTACTGTCACTTCTGCCTTTTGATCTCCCTATTAAACTGGGATATTCTGGGCTGATAAAGGAATGGCAATGATCCAGAATCACTAATCCTAGTAGCCATCTCTCCAAATGGAATCACCACAGAGAGAGTGTGTTTGCTTCAGTCCAGGACCATGGGTTACAAGTATTCCCAATCTGGACTGTGAACTGGCAATACAAGCAGCAAATCCTGCACAGTGGATTTGAAGCCAAACATGAAGGACACCTAATGTGTATAGCTGGGCCTTCCCTTTTTTTTTTTCAGGGGCTGGTATTTTCTTTTAGAAAAGATGAAAGACTGAAGACCAGACTGGGGAGATGAGGAAGGAGAGAAGGGAACAGTCCCACAAATGGAAGGGCTGAAACCCGAAGGGTTCTCTGAATGACATGGATAGTAAAGGGCTAGTTCTGCATGTACACGTTGATCTTCTTTTCTGCACATCTTTTGCACTTCAATGACAATGAAAAGGTGGCTGCTTTATAAAACATTCTAAAGTCTGTGTGCCCTGAATTTCAGTGTCTGCAAGACAGTGGTGAGCTGGAGGGTACAGATTTTCTTTCAAGAAGACACATCCAGGCATTATACCTGAGAGCACACAGTTTGAGGTATAGTTGATTTCTGTCTACAGCAAAGTGGCCACAGTAGTAATGAACACCCAAAGGCTGTACACAGTTCTGCAGCTGAAGGAATACACAGCCACTAGGTTTCCAACACAGAATAAGGCAAACTAAAGAACAGATTCTATCCTTATAGACAAGCATCCGTATCTCAGCTTAAATGACAAACCTCCATATATAGTTGTCCCAGATAAAGGAAAGAAAATGCATTTATTTTCCTTCTTGGGCATCACCAAAACAGCTGCCCTGTAAGTTCCACTCAGCTATACTTCTGCAAGCCCAGCAGCATAATTTCTCTTGTGGAACTTTTCCTGCATCAGAGAAAATGGACAAAAAAAAAAGAACAAAACCCATGCAGCTCTTACAATCTAACCTGAGTTTTCAGATATGGGATTTATCAAGTAATGCTTTCGACAGCAAATATACTTGACATTTCGTTGCTGAGGTAAAGTAAATATAAGACCCAATGGTGTCATTTTTATGGAGTAGAACCACACTTTAGAGTATATGTCAAGAGTGAAATTCATTTAACTAAACAGAAAGAACCATCTAAAACTGACAAGGGATATGAAAAAGGTTGATACAAAACATTTCAAAGATTCCTTTACTAGGTACCCCTGAGGAGAAGGAACTGTTAGACCATCAAAGAGCATTATCATTCTACCTACAGAGACTCTCTGTGTAAGACATTAAATTTATGCTGCAAAGACTTCACTGTCCATTAGAATCATTTTGATATTCTTACATTGTTTCTCCTGTGATATTACACCCTTCATACTTACTCATTAAGTCCCAATACTTGTTTATCAAGAACAATGTGTTTGTCAAGCCGAAAACAAATCTGGAGTTCAAATTTAGACAATGCATATGATCAAGGAAAAAAAACCTCATTGAATTCTCTCTCCTGGTGTGAACTCATTACTGTGTATTTACATAATGTTGTTTTGAAAGCCAGTGAAATGACACTCTGTTATTGAACCTCAATGGTTTTCCTACATAAAATCCAGCAATTATCCTTACCAGGTAAACGAAGTAACCAGTAAGTGAGACAATCCGGCCCAATGACTACGATAACACTTTTAATGTTTTTATAAATTCCTCTGGAGAGTGCCTGCATTTATTTTGGTTTAATGCTTTTTGTAGAAATTTCTTTTGGTAGCAGAGGTATCTAATTCATATCCAAAGACTTCTATTTTTTATATGCAAATAAATGTGTTTTCATGCAATTTCACAGCTGTTAAGCTTAAAGTTATTCAGAGCCTTGTGTCACAGTTCATCACTCCTCTAGAACCTATGGCATCAAGCACAGATTTAAAGTTTACTTTCTTTAATGTGAATAATGACTCCCCAGTAAGTGAATAGAATTCATTACATGGTTTTATGCCACAGATCAACGCCTTCTGAAAGAAAATTTCCATTCCAGACGTTTGAACACAACCTGCAATCAAGTACTGAGCACTTTACACAAAATACAATGAAATCCAAAATCTATTTGGAAAAAAATCCTCATTATGCTTCAAGTAAAGGTGTAGCAGCCACTTATTTTTAATTAATTGTGAATGCAAGTCAAATTCAGGATGTGCTTCACACATATTAACCATATAATGGTCGTGTAAATAATAGGACCTAAACCTCTGGTGAAATTTCAGAAGCAAGGAATCCCCAATACTTCATTCAACACAAGACACAGAAGAAAACAGTAAATAGCACCTATCCTTGGCAGGCAGTGCAACACAATGCAAAAAGCACCAAGCTAGCCTCAGCCTCCCTCTTCCCATTCCTGGTCTGGAGGTGCCCCACAGCACACCACTGATGCTGTCATTCTGCAACTCACAGAGTGCCACCAGGGCACTTGTGGCTGTGATGAAGCCAGAGCAAAGGTGAAGATTCTGTTCTTGTGCCATAAAAAGAACCGTCTGTGTCTGGATGACTCCTGTAGCAAACATCAGATTAATATCTTCAAACCAGGTCTGTAGGAAGTTGGAACACAAGCCAAATAAGCCAGTTCATGTTGCTGAGTTGGGGGGAAAGTTTATCCCCTTCTTCCAGCACTGGTCTAACAAAAGATGTTGCCTCTGTGCACCAAACATTACCTGATATCCTTAAACCACTACGGCTACAGCATTTTAATACTTAAAAACATGTTCAGCAACAATAAATATCTTTTCAGATCAGTTTGTACTTAAAGTGGCATTCAACAAGTTAAACTGAAAGCAAGTACTATGATTTAGACATATTCCAAACAAGCGTAGCAAACGTCTCAAACAACAACCCCCCAAAAAATCTAAACTTAATAATTATTCTAGATCTAGACTGCCAATCAAAAGAATTTCATTTAAAGATGATGGCTTCTAAGATCATTTTAGAAAGTGCTTTTGCTGCTATAGTATCATTATTTGCATCTAATAAGTCCATGCATAACGAAATTGTCTGGAGATGTGACATATATCTTTATTTCTATTCCCACTAGTAAATAAAAACATCTCAGCAGGAAAAAGAATCCCCTTTTTTGCCCTTTTCATATCTGCATGTATTCTATTGTGGCATAAATTTGGAGCTGTCACTAAGCTATTCATAAACTGAATAAGTCTTTCCAGGCTAAACCTACAAAGAAATTTAACTCAAGTTCCCATCTTCTCACTTGCCTTTGTGGAAGAGCTTTCTGAGTTGAAAATACTGGGCTAACAACTGTTTTAATTTTTATTTAGAACGGCAAATGAAACCGAGACAGTTTGGACTCAAACAACATTTTGTTACAGTTCTGTGGACTACCCCAAGGCTCTCTTCGATTTTATTTATGTACAACTGAAGGAAAAACGAAACACACACACAAAAAAAAGAGAGAATTTGGTGGTTATTTTCACTGAACTATTCCTAGAAAGATGCTTTCATCCAGCTTGTGTTCAATTGACACTTCAGTCCACACGCATCTTGTGTTAACATGGGAAAGTCATTTAATTTCCCTTTCATTCACCTCCTCATCTAAGAAATAGGGATACAGTTACGTAGAGTGGAGACCTTAACCTTGACTGAGGTGGTAAGAATCAACTGTGAACCCAGTGTCAGATTCTATTAAAAGAAAAAAAAAAAAAGAGAGAGAGAGAGAAAATAAGGATAAAGAAGTAGGCTTTAACATGCATTTACATCCCCTAATGTCAGCTCCTTAAGGACAATATTCATGCTTATGTTAGGCATATGTTTCAGTGATTTACTGATTTATGCGCTAGTCTTATTCTCTCTGAGACTTTTTAATCATTCCAAACTGAAACTAAAAACTCTATTTATACATGTGCACACATTATGTAGCCTTAAATGCTTTAGGAGAATGAAATAAAAGCACTTGGATTTGATTTTCTTGTTTGGAATTTGTTTCAACATTTGGAAGCAGTCAGCAGTGCTTTCTGATGGTGAAAACTATCATATTTCTCAGACTTTACAAGAGTAGCTTGATTTCCCTACAGAAAGGATTACTAACAGCGTAGCTCATTTGATACACAAATAAAATTAGGAAGTTGGCACGTGGCAAGATAGAAGTTAATACTCTTAAAAAAAAAGTCTGCTTCATACTCCATGCAATATGTGCCTTTTTGCCCAGCTGAATTCAACTATTCAACCACTGAATGTCTTTTCCCCACAATATATGCTGCTTTTGCTGTATGGTTGCAGAACATCTTTGTCCCAGTTCTTGCAATCAGGCTGACTTCCACCTTTAGAAGCCCAAAGAAATCAGAACTGCTTTATTATGTATGAACTTTTAAGAAGGAGAAATTGCTTACATGCAAACATTCACAAATAAGCCATGCAGTAAGCTATCAGAATTATAGTCAATATAATGTCTTACTGCAGGAAAATAATTAATCTTGTATTCAAAATGATTACAGAGAACTTGAAATACTTTTCTGAGTACACCAAGTTTTCAAAAGCCTTTGCAATCATCTCTGTAACTAAAAAGAAAATAAAAAGAGCTAGAAAAGAAATTCACACCTGTGCTTTCTAGATGATAGCTGTTCAAAGTAACTGAACAAGGCTGTACATGTCAGATCAGATCACCTACTTTAAAAACAATTTGTGAAATAAGTTCAGCAACCATTATGAGGTTCATTAATTGATTATTATGCATTATTATCTCAATTAACAATTTTTTGTCATTTTCTCTTGCAGGATGCCTGGGGATCAGGCTGCAGTTCTCCATCCAAGCTGGTGTCATTTTCAGTTTTGCAAAGTTTTGAAAGTTCTGTAGCTCTCATCCTTTTTTCTTCCTGTATATTGCTGTCAGCTACTACGCAGCAGCTTTCACCATCATCCTTCATCTCTACAGGAGTTTCCATGGGTGGGCAGACTGTGGTGGCTCATAAAACTTTTCAAGCCAGCAAAAAAGCTAGGTGAGGCAGGACAGAGCAGTTCTGAGCCCAGGTTATCATACCCTGTACTCATCAAAGTTTGGCATCAGCCCCTCTGCCAAATGCCAGCCATGTGGTCACCCCACTATCAGGCTTGCCTTATCCTTACTGTGCTGCTCTTCTGAATTCACTTGGAATCACTTCAGCTTCTACTTATGTGTCATTCCATAGCTCACGTGGTACTCTTTAACCCCTAGTATCTTACCTATCAACTACTGAATGTGTCTCCCTGACAACATCTACTGCTTTTGCTGTTATGCCGCAAAGCATCTTTGTCCCGATAATTCCTGCTGTCCAGTTGGCTTCACCCCTTAGTCATTTCCTGTCTTCCTTGCTTGTTGTATTTCTGGCTCAGCAGCTGTACTTCACCCAGTTTAAATTGACTCCCCATAGACAGAAGCTCTCTTCCAAAACTGACTCTTCAAATGCACCCTCCACTTATCACTCTGCAAAGGATTTTGTGTATATCTTCCAGACAGGAATTGATTAAATATATTAACTGTTTCCTCCATTTCCACTCACCTTCTGTCTCCTTTCTTCTTGCAGTTTTTCTTCCACAGAAAGATTTCTCATCTGCCCTCCTCTAATCCTTGCACTTGCACAGTGATATTGGTCCTCCTTGTGTGGATTTATTTTCCACTTGCTCTCAGTTTCTCTGTGTTCAGGAATAAAGACTTTATTCAGTCTATACAGCACATAACACAATGCCTGGCTCATGATTAGGTGTCATTCCAGCTATGAAAATAATATCTCAAAACCATTAGCTTTGTTTAGAAGATAAATCTTTGTTTTCTCTGAAACAGAAGAGCTGGATTTGATTACTATCTAAATCTCCTATAAAAATATTACAGAAAGCCAAGACAAACAACAACATTTCGTTACATGAAATTCTTGGAAATGCTTAATATAAGCTTTTGCAATAAAGCCACCCCACAGAATTCTACAGTGGAATGAGTATTAACAACCTCTCATTTTCTTTTAAATGACTACATTATATAAAGGATTGTCATTCTGTGGTTTTTAAGGACTTTGCTTTTTAGAAAATTCTTGGTAAAAGAATCTTTCACGTTTTGTTTAGGCCAGAAGTTGATCTATCAATTTCTGAATAACGTGAGTAGAAAATTACCACATTAAGAAAAGTGCCACCAATAAATACCTTAAAAGTCTACCTTAAAAACCACTTTCTATTTAAAAAAGCACTAAATGCACTTGACACAAAAACCAGTGGAACTACCAGCTGAGATCTAATGACCTGGACCATTTAAAGATCATCAATAAGCTCAAGGTTGCTTTAGCAACTCATCTATGACAAGAACACAGCTATCACACAGCAAGGCAGCCAAAACTGTTTTGTCTTCCAGATTCACCCCTTAGGGATCTCTGCCTTCTCTGGATCTCATTGCTATACAACTAGTAAATCCCAACATGCATTATCTCAAATACTCCTCTTGTTATTAAAAATTTGCTTTAGAAACATCCAAGACACACAGACAGATCTGGAAAAGCTTTGCAACTCATCAATTACAAAGCTTTTTTCCCCCCTTGAAAATACTGATTTACAGTATGCCAGAACAGACAAAATAATTATTGTTTCAGAGTAACCAGTGATACTTAACTAGAATTCCAGCTACAGTCCAGGAAGAGAGAATTAAACTCATATGTGGCATAAAAGAAAATTCACTCTAATTACATTATGTGGTTCACATATATCTAACAGAACTATTTCAGAGATTTACACTGCCAAGCACTGAGCATTCTCTAATTCTAGTATATTTTCTGCTCATTAATAATCACACTTTTTTTTTATTCTTAAAAAAATAGGAAGTGTGCACAGAAGTACTCAAAGCAAAAGGAGACATGAAGAAAGGATCATCATGTTATAATGTTCAATTCATGATTATCATTGGAAAGCACATCTGACACAGGTTTGTTTCATGTATGCATACTGAGCAATTTCCCCCTTTCCTCCAGACTCTATTTAGGCATTAAAATGCTATCAAGTATGTACAGACAATATCTGGCCCAAAGGGACCATGATTTTATTAGGGGATTCTAAATCTTTTAAAATATAAGCACCTATTTGCCCCCCCATCTCCCCCCCCTCCTTTAGGTGGTTAAAAATCCCTCCTCCCACAGAACCTTCTCATTTTTCTGAAGAGACATTTACTCATCTCTATTATCTTTTAATATGCTGAATTTCCTCTCCAATGCCTACGTATGAACTCTTTCACCAGTTATTTACATACCTCAAACTAAGCCAGGCCCATCAGTGAACGAGCATCTCAGAATGGCACACCTCCCTCTTCTTCAGGCAGTACTTTTAGGATGTTCACTGCAGACTACAGAACGGAAAGAAGCATTTTATTTCTGAGAAGAAAACCATTCCCAGGGCTTTTTCTGAGCACCTGGCATTGTGTTACCCCATCAGAAGTCAAACAGCTGATGGACATGCAGGTGCTGCTCTTTGCCCCAAGGCAAAGATCTCTCACTGTTATTGCTTGTTCTTTGTCATGTATGTTTGTGACTCTGCACAGTGACAAATAACTGTTTGTAAAGCTTTGCCCACCACTATATCTCAGACACTTAAAATGACTATAAGGGTGCAATTCATTTTAATGATTGGTTCTCTTCTCTCATACTTGCAACATATTATTCAGTAAATTAACTTTGCCTCTCCTCCCTTTCAAAACAACACTAAGAACAGCCTTTCACACCACAGAACATGTAACTGGTTATTTTTCTTTGACTGCTCTATTTCCACAAGGTGCTGTTTTGCTTTTGTTGTATAGTCTATTAATTAGCAGTTCTACGAGTGCAAAATACTCAAATATATGAGAGAAACAAGAATCTGTGTGTCCATAACAAGGTATATGGAGTGAGGTTCTGTTTTTAATGCAACTGAGAATTAAAGATGCTATTAGAAAAGTGACCTGAAATACAAAGACAGGGAGAATTGAAAGCAAAAGTCTAGAAAAACTGAACAGAGCTTGTTGGAACAAGCAGTCCAAGTCAGGACACTGCTCTGTATTAAAGGATAAGAAACAGAATCCCTTTCACAGAATCCAGCACTACTGTAGCTCACTTAATATAGAAAGAGCTAATACAGGTTTTTCATGAAGGCAATATACTAAGATGTGGCAGAAAGATGAACTGTCATCAAAACAACTACAATAAAGAGATAAGAACCTGCAGTTGGGAAGATGTTTCTAGAACTGCTAATGATCTCCATCACCTAAAATAAAGTCAGGGGAAGGTAAATTCTGTGTGTAAAGCTGGACTTAGAAATGGTTCAAGGTTTGGCTCCCTTTAACCACAGAACTTTGAAGCAGTTCAGATTCAAACTGAGACATTCTCTCCCTCTGATTCAGTACCTACCATAAAAAGGAAACCAAAGCCAATTCTCAAGCAACACTCAAAAATACAAAGATAGCTAAGTCTTCAGTGTTGGTGACAGTTTTTATTTCACAGCAACAGTTTCAAACACTTCAAAACCCCAAAGTATGCATTTACAGAAGATAAGCAAGGCTTTAGTAACATAGGTAAACCCACAATCAAATGGACATATTGCCAAAAAGCAGGGCCAAAGATGAAAACTGAGAGGCATTTTATTCACTCTTAGCCATTTTTCACTCATTTTGACACACAGCTAGCATGTCCAGAGTTTACTTGGGAGCACTTTACCTTTTGTAACAATGATGACAGCCTGTGACATGGCTGATGAATGCTTCCAGAATGAGGAAGGGGCATGGCTGTATGGTACATAACCACTCTTGCATGCACTGACGTGAGCTATCCTGAGTATTAGAGAACAGACTACAGATAAAGAGCAGTAAGATGTTACATTGGCTTAAGTCAGAGAAAAACGTGAGATTTTAGAGATTGTTCTCAAGTTACACAGGAATAAGAAGTTTCTCCTTATACATTTTACTAATCAGAGAGGGAGTAAGCTGTGACACTGAAGGATGTGTTTATGTCCATGTGACAGATCTGGGGGACTGGGAGAGGAGGGCTTGTTTTCATTGTGGAGGAAAGAGCATATAAATGATTGCATTTGCTGCTGCCAAGTTCTATTCCTTTTATGCTAAAAGCAAGGTCTGTGCATTTACTGTGTTATATGGAATTATCAACCGTGTACAAAATCATTTTATACATTTTAAAACATTAACATCTTCTGAATGTCTTCTAGACAAACGGTCCAGTTGCAAAGACTGTGTCCTAACTGGAATCCAAATCCAGTTTTACCAACCCAGGTCCTTTGTAACAACAAAGTAGCCATCACAGGTTATATAGAATCTTCATGCAGAACTAAGGTTTGGGAAATGCAGAAGGAGGAATTCAGATGATAGGGCAATCACAACATCCTACTCCCCAAAATACCTACATATCATGCTCCTAAGTCTTACCACTTTGATTTCAGAAAGCTAAAAAATAATTGCCTCCATACACTTTTGTACTCTTTTAAATTACTTGATCTGATAAGAAAATAAGATAGTGTCTGTCACTACTTTGGAATTTCTTACTAGAGATTGTTGTATTGACTGTTTCAGAGGATTTTCTAAAAGTTCATGATCAGAGTGTTTCTATTAATGATACAGGCAGCAAAATTTGTCTAGTTCTCTAATTGATTACATTGTAGACTACTGCCTAAGTTAATTATTTAAAGAGTGCACAGTTAGGCTCCAACCATGAAGCTTTAATGAAGTAAAAGTTATAATCAACTGGCAACCACAGTGTTATAAAATGTTCTCAACAATATGGACAAAAGGATCTTTGTTTTTGTTTTCCAATTTGCCACCTTCAACCTCCATGACAGACCTACAAGCCTTTCGCTGCCTTTCTACGATTAATGTTAGTTTAGGGAAGATCAATGACTCCTTAGCCACCAGCTAAGGGAAAAAATCTTTCATTTTTATATCCCACTTGCTAGTTTGTCACAGGTAAGAGTGAGTGTGCATTTGGGTCCGATAGGCTCATAAATAAAGCAAATAGTGACTAGAGCAATATACTGGAAACTGCTAAATGTGTTTTATTTTTATGCCTGCTTCTTCCCTCATTCCAACCTCAAGAATAACTCCACAGGATCTATAAATTTCAAAGAGAAGATGTGCAAGACCTCCTGTAAGATGACATCTTTCAATTGTTGTTCCTTGACACAGGCTAATCCGGTACACAGCTTCCCAAAATTTTCAGTGGATTTTAGCAGAGATGAGTAAGTATTATTTGCTATCATTTGTCTTTGAAGAGGGTAATATACTGAGTTTACCTGCTTGTTCCTCACATAAAGAATGAGCAACTTTTTCATTCATTACAGAGTGGTAACATAGGCAACGCATCCATTTCCTTTTAATTAATATTTCAAAATAATTATACCAGAAGTGTTTTGCTGCTTTTAAATATTTAAAGTTTGGTACTGTCTGATGACAGACAATTTCCAACAGTCACCAAGAAGAAATGTAAAAAAGTAAGAACACTTAGTTATAAAAGCAATCACCAAGGAAAAGACAAGAAGAAACACCCAAGGAAAAAAAAATTGATTAAACCCCCCCCCAGATAGGTGGATTATGTGTAGCGACAGAAAGCTCATCGATGACAGTTGAGCAGGACAGCTTTTCAGTCAGCTGAGATGGAAGTCAGGGAGCAGACAGCTACTTGAAGAGAGGGAGTAAGAGAACAAAGGTGAGAGGTCCTGATATCATTTGTATGATTAATTACTCCCTTAAAAATGCATGTGTGATTTCCATGCTACATTTGAGTATCAAGCCAAAAAAAGGGTTTGATGATAAATGATATTTTGAAATAGGCAAAGCTTTTGCAGTAAGAATTTTTCCCCAAAGGTCACTAGAAAAAAGCACAAGATTTCTACATAAAATGGAAATTTTGACAGAAGTACTTCTGAAAAAAATAATACTAGTTCTCATTTCTGGGAAAACTGCTAGAAATGTTAACAGGAACAATTCTGAACATTTGAGGGTTCTGAATGTTTCTGAAATCTCACTGAAAAGTCAGCACCTATCCCACGGGCAGGGATTTATTCTCCCTGTGTGAGCCCACTTAACCTAGCATTTTCAGCTACGTACAGAGGAAAACACACCCCATCCTTTCCCCTCAAAATGCCACCTTTGTCATCATTATTTCTTTATTTTCTAAGATTCCAAAAGAAAATACGGAAGTACAAAATAGGAGTACTAAGTATGGCTTAGTACAAACCAAAAGAAATTATTATTTAAGGGAATAGATAGAAATAGAAGAGATTAGAGCTACAATGATACGTAATTTACTATTAAAAAGTTCAGTGTCAAATCATTGAATACAAAGTTTCTTCTGTCGAACAACAAGTTCACACAGTTGGACATGAAGAACAAAATGCTGCTAGATAAAATACAGAAACACTCAGGATGAGATGGAAAGGGACACAGTGTTCCTGCCTCATGCAAACATCTGAGATGTTACATAAAAGCCAAGTTGATACTTAAAGGTTTTTAGCCAAAAGCTGTTAAGAGAATGACCACCCACATTCTCAAAGCTGAGATAATTCTGTTTAGGGTACTTAGGAAATTGAGGTTTAAGAGCATAAATTTATGCTTAGAATAGGAAGAAGCAGGCTCTTGGACTAGAATATCCAAATCTTGGTGAAACACAGCCCCTAGGCTACTGCAAGTTTTGTGGGGTAAGGGCATGTAGTATGATACCTTCCCTTAAAAAATTTTGCCTTACAAGAATTCATGGATGCAATAATGCCAAAGGGGTTGTTTCTTTTCATTGTTTGAAATGAATCAACATCTTCCAGCCAAAACAGAAAATTCCTGTTCTATTCCAGAGTCCATTATGTGATGGTGAGAAGAAAAACATCCGAACTAGAGCCTAATACAAACACACTAGTTTGTTCCATTGTGTGTATGGATAATATCTGTTACTATTGCTAGATGTTAGACAAGCACGTGAAAAGACTTCTTTAGAAATCAGGAGGCAGAAATGTAACATTGTGAACGCCAGTAAACTAGAAATTTAAAATAGAAACATTAGTATAGAGACAGATTCCTAACAGCTTCCCCCAAAAATTGAGTTTAGTAACCTATTTTGAAACGTAATGCCTTCAAATCAGACTCATCACTAGACAATCAACTAAGTCAGTGCCTTGAATACAGCAATTGATTCAGAGTGCCTGCAAATATTCCCCAGAATTGAGCCAATCACACCACTCTCACCACCAAATCTACTCCAGTTTTTCAGACCAGAGCACAACAGACAAGGCATGGACCCACCCTTCCCTTCCCTTCCCAGCAGCACCAGCAATAGGGTGCTGCACATCAGGACTAACATGGGAGTGACAGAGCTGGTGCAGCTCTCCATCTCATACTCAATGCTGGCTTTGTTAGCCCAGCACTGTACCCACACACTCATATTATCAATTTCCCCCAGCCACAGCTCTGCAGATAAGGCTGAATCACCGCATCATCAATTTTACCACTAAGCACTGATCTATTTATAAATGTTTCTGAAAGATAATCTGTATAATGTGAATTCAGAACTACATGTTAGAGGAAAGAGTCAAGGATTAGAGCAATACATCTTAAATTTCCATGGAACATTTGCATATTAAAGAGAAAGATCTTTTTATCATGTTTTAGCTATGTAATATTTTCTTTGGTACCTTTTCAAAGCACCCATGCACATGGACAGCTATCTGAAAGCTATCCAAGCATATGTTGTGCTCTTTCAAAAAAGGAACAAAAGCCTTACAAACAATTATTTTTTTTCTTTTTATGATTATTTAAAAATGTTTTTCCTCTGTAACTCCACAAAGGCAGCATTGTGCTTCATTTACAAGATAAGCTGACCTTATTTTGCAATATCTTGGACGTCCTGTTTATGCGCAATGGTCGTTGACTGAGTCTGTAAGGGAGCATTGATTAGTTGTCTCAAACATCACCCCTATAGGGGGAAACATTTCTTGTAAAGAGACTGTGTGGGAGTTGTTTGTTTCAACGTCGCTAACCACAGAGGAACACCACCAATTGCTAACCACAGAGGAACACCATCAACCCTCTACCTTGCAAAGTACCACAAAAGAAGAGACTTAGTTACAACAGCAACTGCCTTCCCCCTCCCCATTCCTCAGATTGTGCATGAGCCTGGACCTGGGGTCATTAGCCTCTTTTGGAAGCCACCAAAAGGCCCCTCAGTGATGGTACTGAGCATGTGCATCAGCTGCAGGAGTGATGGAATGCGGGGTCAAGGCGATGCAAAGCAGTTCTGAGAAGTAATTGAATATCTCCTGCAAGAGGAGGGGACATGGCCAATAAAAAATGGATAGGCAGACAGAGACAGAACCTTCTCTCACTGAGAGAGAAAATAAAAATATAGGGGATTGGAAAATCATCGTTGGATATGATAACCTTTCTTGATTATTATTTTAATGGATGTATTGAAAAGTAAAGCTACTGAAATTCCTTATGAAATAAAAGTAGTTATATACTGTAAAAATAAATGGCGAGTTCTTTTATTTGGTCTTTAATGCTTTAAATTGCATTTCGCTTACAGGTGAAACTTTAATTCTCAAAAATTGGGACAGTCTAACTTAGAAAATCCAGCTAAGGAAAATCCATCTGTTATAGCCAGCTCCTCCATGCAGGAACGTCGTCATAAAATCAGAACCTGCACACGCAGACAGAAGAATTTGCTCTGTGCATATACTGAAGTTCCTCTCTACTGAAATCAGAAGGAAGAAATGGGCACGTTAACTGCCAGGAAACATAATGGACGTGCCTTGGGTTAAATGGGACCTCAGGCACAATGCTGGTTGTAGAAGGTATTGATAGACAACCTTGCCACAACAGGAATTGGTGTTTCAATGAAGAGGTGAAAGCAACAGTTCCCTTTTCTATAGTCCACTTTTATCTCATTCAAGACTTCTCTCCTTTTTACCCCAAGCCAGAGGAAAACTAAGAAACTTCGCTAGGCAGATAGTTTTAATTTCCCATTACTATTCTAAGTAAGAACCTTATACCACCTTTTGAGTGGAACAGTGCAGGATGCATATTTGCATATGCATACATCGGCAAAGGAATAAGCAAACAGTCAAATATCAAGCTAAAATAATCAGTCTTAGGAACAATAAACAGGGAAGCACTATTATACAAGAGTAGGCAGAGAAAACCATCATTGCTAGGTTCCATTTTAAACAATGCTTATTAATAATACATCATTTAATTTAACAATGTCTTTTAGTAAGAAAAGAAAGGTTAAGGATTAACAGATTTAGTGCTCCTAAAATGTGTGTATAGGGAAAATGCTGAAACATCGTGTAGAGCAAACTGATGCAGCTATTAATATAATCTCTGAGGGGTTACAGATTCTGTCTTTTAAGCAAAAATATCAGTGACATTTGGAACTGTTTGTTTGAAACTGCAGACTGACAGAATGGGGACATAAAAACATACAGCTAAAGAAAATAGATGCAGTGATGGTATATACATCTACTTCCTATACTGATATTTAAAATGTATCCTTGACATGCATATTTTTATCTATTTTCACAAATTAGGTTTTTTGCATGCTTGCTGTAATTCAAAGGAATAATTTGACTTCTGTTTAATATAAAAATAAATCCTTTAATGTTTCCTCATAGTGTGATGATTTCTTCTTGTAAAGCGTAAAGCTACATCAAAAGTACTTTAAATTCTTTAAAAATTAAAAGTATCTAAAATCATGAACCTGAGGTAGTTTAAGAGACTTTTACATACCCAAATTACATCCCATATGCACAAAACTGAGAACATCCTACTGGGGAAACAGTAAAAAAAAAAAAAGATAGTTAAAATAAACACCTCTTATTTTGCAGGGAAATGGCTGAATACCTGCTATTTACTCAGGTTAGCACTGTTCATATTACACAGATAGTTCCTGAGATATGAAGCGTATGATGCCACAGAGCTGGATTGTATTATCACACCATTCCACTTTCTCCCTAAAACCAAGAGTACCTCAGGGAGATGTAGGGTTTGTGTAACCAGTGAATTGGATCGTCTCAAGTTATGGGCATTCACAAAAGCAGACACAGACAAGTTAACTCTCTCATAAATCCCATTATTTGACATTTAGTGTTTTCTCTCAGCTTGTTTGCCCCTGTTGAAACAAAAATAATCCTTCCACTCAGGAACAACTATCAGCACATTGTAATTTCTATTTAACCACTAGGAAGAATAACTTATGAAATCTTAAGTCTTAAAAGTAGAATTGAACCAAGGGCCTTCTTAGTGTCACCAGACCTCAATCAAATGCAGATTTGCACCTAAGCCTGCAGTTTGAGGACATCTTTCTATTCTCCTGATGATCTTCTGCCTTATGATTACAGTGGGTAGTAATGTCCTGCACTCTCCCTTCCCAGGACTGCATCATTTCATGGCATCGCCACTACAACAGACAGTCCTTTTAACCAGTTAGGAAAAGTTCAAGTTGTATTCTGCATTCATTTTTAACATTCTTAATTTTCTCTTTTTGTTTTCCACTAAGAATAATACCTCATAACTAAGCTCAGAAAATCCTTTACCACACGATATTTCTTTGAAAGTTGTCAGGGCAACTGGAAGAATGGGAGGAATTGAGACAAAGAAAGTGCAGTTAAGAACTATAATGCCATCTCTTTCAAAGTAAACACAAGTTAAAGCTGAGACCAAGTTGCAACTATTGCCAGTTGCAACTCTGCTATAGACCTAAGGAAGAAAGCAGTTACAAGAAAGTGGTACAGATCTACTTAAAATAAAATCAAAATTTCCTGATTAAAAAAATGGAAGGAACAAGCACAGACTCCAAGGCACAAGACCAGTAAAAAGGCACAGAATCATCACTATTCTTCCCTTTGGAGACTTCCATTGCCATTTCAAGACATCCTTGTTCATAACAAAAATATAAGAACAGTTCCAGCTGTCAAGTATCCTCTTTAAGAAAGAGCCTAGATTAAGGGGAAACTGGAATGTAACAGAAACATACATCAAAAAGCAACTGATATCACCTGGGCATATCTCACTCCATTTTTTGGATGCTGCAGATACTCAACAGTAAATGCATCTTGATCCCCGCTACTCAGGGTGTGGCACAAATTAAAATCTCCAGATTAACTGGTTTCATTTACTTCTTTATTGACATCTGCATCTGTAAGGTGGGATACCTGGATCAAATGTACTGGACTGTGATATGTAAGAAATCATATTGGATAAACCTGATGGTTTTTTCTGCTTTTGAACTATAAGAGGAGGAATAGTCTATACATCACTGTTTACAGGGCTTATTTACCAACACTTTGGCAGCACAAGCATGTTTCAGACTAACAAAGTGTATACTTGTATAACTACAGGTATTAAAGGTTAAACATAAACTAACAATAAAGGATACTACAAGTTTAGAACTACAAGCAAATCCTATACCCTTTCAAACAAGCAGCACTCTCATAATCTGAAAGTAGGAAAACTTGTGCTTTGCTCACTGGCCACTGTCTCTCCTTTCCTCTTCCTCGCAGTCTAACCCGCAGTTACATAAAACCTCTCTTTGGCAGCTGGTTTTGGTTTAGGATTCTTATGAATTTTCTTTCAGATTTTCTTTGACTAACTCTCCTCAGCAGCCATGGGGGTATGCATGGAACAGATTGCCTTTTTTACCTTCCTCCTCACATCAGCCCACCTGAAGAATTTCTCTCAGGCAGGGAATTTGTTTCTGCAAATCCATAAAAGTGAGACAGACATGGTAAGGGTCTGCAATGATGTAAACAAAGTATTCAGCCAATGCCTCAATAACTTGTTTAAAACAAGAGCAAAATTTATTTTACCTCAGTGACTTTAATGTCCACACTACAGCATTTCACTGGATATATACATATTGTATGGATATACATAGTCTTTAAACATCCACTTCAATTGTCTTATATTTGGTCGTCATATCTGAAACAAGTATGTAATTATGAAGAGTCAGCATTTGGGTTTACAGTACAATCAGTAAGAACAATTATTTGAAGAAAAAGTACAAGGGACTAATTAAGAACCACTTTTTTTTATTTATTAACTGACAGTACAAATGCATTTCCTGAATTTCAGTGAAACTGTTTAAAAATTCATCAAAGTACTTCCACATAAAGTTGAGCTTTGAAATATATAATGGAACTCAGTGTTAGTATAGATCTCTCTGCCTGTTTTCAGTCTGATTGCCTAAGACAGCAAAGACAATGTGACCACCTGCATAGCAGCCTCTGCCTTCCAGCCCCTACCCTTTCAAAACCTGACCAGTTGCCTTCAAAGAAAGAAAAAAGTTAAAAAGCTCAAAAATAACAGTTCTTTGAATTCAAAAATCTGTTTTCCTGGTAAAAAGATAAATTAGTGGCTCTTCTGAGAGAAACTTCTACTTTATATACTCTGTTTAATCAGTAGCAGGGGAGACAATGAGCTTTCACAAAGCTGCAGCACGCACAGCCACGTGTGTGGGTTTCTTAGAAGGATTAGAGGTCCCTGGTTCTCTCCTTTAGAAAGGCACACTTACTAGATCAGCATCACTTAGCTCAACAGCTCAGGCAAAATCTTGTCTGCTTATAAACACGGCAGAGATAAAAAGCCCAGGAGCTTCAGCAGTTGTTGAGAAACCCAGTACTGAGCAAGGGTTTGAATTTTATAAAAGCCTGGGTTAATGCTGTAGACTAAACTGCATCCTGAGATGAAACTATCTTGAGTTCTCTATACCTGAAGTTTGTGGAGTGAGTTTTTCTTTGTCTCTGCTATATTCATATTTGGTTCATTAGATATTTAAGTGAAACCATAAACATGTACTTAAAAAAAGATGCAACTCACTTTATGCATGGCACTTCTGCACAGCCAGCCAATGAAACAACTATTAGAACCATCTCTTTTCTAGGAGAAATCCTACATGAAAAAAGTGCTGAAAAAATATTAAATTCTGCAGGACAAAAATAAATCTGTGTTTCCCCATATCAATGTAGTGTCAAATTCTTCATCTTGTAGCTGAAACTCCTGTAAGCAATGCAATTCAGCTACTGTACATTGGATTTTCAATGCTGAATACCTTGATGAAGTACACACTTGAAGGCAAATGCAGTTGCCTTGGATGTTTGATAAATGTGGAGTTTTTAGCAGGAAAAGGGGCAAAGTGTATTTTAAATTTTAAGTGGCAATTGCCTTACTTTAGGGAGGTTCTCAAAATCTGACCATGATCTTTTGGTTTTTTTCTTTTCAGATAAGAAAGAGGACAAAATAATCTTTCAAAACCCTTAATCTACTTCACTTTTCCCATAAGTCTACCTAAAACTGCAAACCATGAGAGAGTACTCTCCACTGTAATGGAGTGGAAGAACCAAAGGCTCTCTTACACTAACATTTAGCACAGCTCTAGAGCATTAATCGCTTGATCCAGTTAATCACATCACATTTTCAGATTTAAACTCTTGACCAAGTAGAGGCACTTGGGTTCCACCTTAAATATTCACTCACTGCTCATTTAGAAAACTGTCTAATCTGCAAAAACTTCCAAATTAATTTTTGGTAGAAAACTGCAGTAGTTGGATTTTTATATAACACACGGTTCACAGAAGGTGGATTTCCGTATTTACAACGTGACTCACGTATCTGGTTTGCATTAGAACTGGTACCTATCAGCTGCCTTAGCTGGTACACCGCCGAGGCAAAGGAAAGGGAGGTACAAAGGAGGAACTCTTTTGGCTCTGACATTCTTCCTTGAATTCCTTGCATTAAGGAACCAAATCTTAGGAAAACAAAATCCACTGGGTTCATAAAATCTGTCCACATTTAGCTTCAACTTACTCCACAGCTGTGCCCGTTAACATCCAATAGACTACACAGTCTGGCACTTGTGCTCAGAGCAAACCAGCTCCATCACAAGGCTTTTCTATCCAAACAGAGATTTCCTCAACACACTTCCTCAGGCAGGCACTGCCCATCACTTCAGAAAAGTTTCTCCAGACACAGCATTACTGACAAGAACATGGGAATGTTTTTCACCTTCAGAAACTTGCCTGTAACTGGCAGCTGATGAAAGACACTGTGAGAATGACTGAAGCAACAGTACCCCATGTGGCAATCTGCCCCCTTCATGTTTTACTGCAATAACACAAGCACTCAGAATGTTTTCACAGAATTTATTATAGTTCATCTTTTAAAAAAAATAATAATAATTTTAAGCCTAGACACTTCAGCTACAGGTGTAGGCAACTTCCCTGTCAACAATCTTTCTGGAGTTAAAAAGTGATACACTTCCATGTCCAAGGTCTTGATGTGACAATAAAATGATGTACTACCTTTTGTCACCTCCTCTTGAAAATTATGTTTTGACTTGGTAGAACAGCTGTAGCAAACTGATTGCTCAGGTAAGAAATGAGAGCGTTTGTTCTATGAACAAAGGGCAGAGAGCCCTGCAAGTTCCCTGCTCTGCCAAGCTATTCACTGGGTACAACACAGACAAAATTAACAGGACTTTTCAGCAGGATTTTAAATGAATAGTTTTCATTTTAAATAATGTCATCTATTTCTGTCAGAGTTAGTCATTTCCAGCTTTCACAGCCAGCCTCAGGGTAGCTCCAGTTCTGAAGACCCTACTCAGGCTAAACAGGACTCTGTTTCAAGAAGGATTTTATCTTCCAGTCTGAAACACCGAGTCCCACCACTACAGGCACGGTGCATCGTGAGTACACGAAACATACGTTCTACAGGACTAGATCAGCTTGCTGTCTGCTACAAATAAAGCTGCAGGGCTAGGCCAGTTATATTTTGCCTTGTCCTACTTCAAAATATTTCAATCAGAACTTGAATATTGCCTTCTGATATGAACATGGAAAAATGCCTAAAGCTATCCGAATTAAATTTGGCACAAAACATTGCTCTGAAAGTATTATTTAACTAGTTTTAGCCTACAGCAAGGTTTTACAACCAAGCTATAAACTCCCTAATAATAAGATGCCTAATAAAAGTGCTGACAGACCATTCACAGCTTCAGCAGCGCTCATTAAAATGCACTAGAATAGAATATTCTCAGGGTGACGGATTCTCAGCGCCGAGGAACACCCGGTATCTTGATAAACACGTGCATTTCTCTGCATGTGCACTACATGCTCGCTTTTCCTCTCTGGACAGCATGTAATGACATTACTGTCTGCAAAAGTAATGACTTCGGCGCTGAATATTAATGACCTGTTTAGTAACCAACATAAAATCATATCCTACCTCAACAGAACAATGGAACTTTAACCAACATTTCCATAACGATTAACTTCGAAGGAATACTTTTACCGAAGGATTTCATAACGGATTGCTTTGCCCCAGGGCTTTATTTTTTCTGGATGTACTAACTCTCCTTTTTTTCATGAATCTGTTTAATTTTCAAAATGTAGCCCTTGTGCTACATGATTTCCTCTTAATCACACTAGCCATTCCCCTGAAATAGTGGGCAAGGACATAAGTATTGTTTTCTTGTCTGAAAGTCACATATTCAATCTGTTTGGATACACAAAAGCACTTCGGTGCTTGGTCCCAGGAACAGCAGAATAGCATCCAGACTTGGATTAGTAGTCTGTAAACACAAAATCTAGGAGGATTTTAGTTCCCATGGAGGGGATTCCCAAAAAGCAGCAAACAGAAACCTCACAGATGTTTATGAGGCTTCTGAAATTGTTACGCAATTCTAAAATCACAGCATAATTTATGTTTTTGGTTAACCCAACCTCCTCCTCAGAGCAGAGCTAATTTTAAGGATAAGTTAGCTTGCTTAGGGCCTTGTCCCATTAATTTTTGAGTGTCTCAAGGAAAGAGGTCCTACACCCTCCTTTGGGAAATTCTGTGGGAGATTCAGATCCATGTTTCCCCCTCAAACCTCAGAGGTGCTCCTAATGGTCTTGAAAATAGCCCCAACATACATGTAATCACTAAACATTTACTAGCTTCTAGTGTAAAGGCTTAACGTGACTGAGCAAACCACTTACATGAGAGCTCCTTCTCCCAGTGCCTGTGAGCAGGTTTGTCTTACACCACAATTAAATAAAAT
>WTSP01004470.1:0-44604 GCA_025331215.1 Actenoides lindsayi | reverse complement strand
TGTGCTGATGGGGGTTAGGGGGAGTGATAGAAGGGCTTGGTGGGCACCTGGTGCCGTGCCAGGGTCAACCCACCACAGACATGCTACTTGGCCACTACTTATAAATGTTTTCTAGGTATCTAGGAAGTGTAGTTGCAAGGGCCCAGCCCGTATGTCCAAGGGGAAGTTTCCTTCCCATCTCAAAAAAATCCCAAACAGTTACTGTATTGCACTGCCAGTAATCAAGGATGATCACGACTAAAGATATATACAGCCCCAAAGTCGCAACTGGTGTCCAAGTGCTTTATCAGAAAGGAAGGTGTCTCTCCTGACTTGGAAGTGGTTATCCAAGTGTCCTGTTTTTCCAGTACAGTTTGGAATGTTGCATTAGTTTTGTACTGTAGATTAGCCCACACAATCTCAGGGTAAATAGTCTAGAGACAAAGATCACATGGAAGAAGAAAGCCTCTCCGTTTTGTATGCATCCTTGATCTTTTTGCTAACCCTTTTGGGTTTTTTTCTTTTCTTTTTTTTTTTTTTTTTTTTCTTTCTCCTTTTCTGTTTTGCCCATAACACATATCCCATTTCAGTAACTGAGCGTCTTATCTCCCACAGAGTCAGGCACCAGGGCAGGGGGGAAGGCAAAAAAGTCAACAACTAACCAGAAAAATGGTTTTAGCTGTAGTCATTACTGTGTATTCACTCAGTCTCCTAAGATCACTGTCTTGTTGCAAAGCATAAAGCACATTAACATATTTTTGCCGGGATGTCCATATACTAGACTTAAATAAAGCAATGTATTTCCAAATAGTTGCCTTTCCTTGTATGTGAAATTAATGTATGGAGATGAAACTAGAGGACAGCAGGCTTTTGCTAATGATTTTCAGCTGCAACAATTCTGGATTCCACACTGAGCTCATGTACAGCCTTAATCAGCAATGCTGTTTAACTAAATATGGAGACATTTCACTGAAGATTATTTTATTTTAAGTCTTTTTTATGCATTTCCTCTTGCTGTGTCATCTAATTGATTCACAGCTCCTGTGAAGCTTTGGGGTATGGGACGCATATTCAGGCAAAATGCTTTCTTCCTTTACAAGTTGGGCCAAGTCAATCCTATCTGGGTTCAGGGGAATTAGAAGCTGTCATTGGGAATCATTCTGTAACTAACCATAAAATTATTAGATGAATAATACACATGACATAGAGGTTTAGGCTACAACCTGTTATTTCTGCAGAGAAGAAAAAAAAAAAAAGCAGTCCTTTGAGATGATCATGTTATTACATTACCATTTTTACCAGTATTTTATTGCAAGACAGATTACTGAATGGGGGAACACAGTACCCAGTGGATGTTACATGGTACAGATGACCCAATATTTTAAAGTAACGGGGCCTGCAGACGCCAAGAAGACAACATAATTAAAGGTGCTTTCTTACATTGCTAGACTGCAAAATTTTCCCGATTCCTCTCATGTAAACTCTTTTTATTGGTTGTTGTTTGTTCTGTCCTGGCCTTATGCCCTAGATGTAGCATGGAGCAAGCTGCCATGAAAGTACTAGAGAGGGAGTTCAGCTGCCAGTTCCATTTCAGCCTTGATTTCTCACATGTCATTGCTAACAACTGATTTGCTTATACTGGACACTGTAAATGATCACCAGAAATCAGACTAAATCTGCCAATCACCACACTCCTAAGTATTTTCAGGAGCAGACGAGGTGCAGCGTCCAGCCATTTTTTAAGACATTTGTTTCAGCTGTTTTAGTAGACAGGTGAAAAAGCATCAAGAGGAAAAGAAAGAAGATGCCTTCTGTATTTGCATAAACAGGCACCATTGTGGAAAAATGAAACAGGGAGACAATTTTTGTAAACTTTTTGGTGTAACTCTCTAAGGGAGCTTAAGAAATGTGCTGTAGTAGTCTTCAGACCTCTTCTTCCTTAAGATGCACCTTTGCAACCTGATTGATCTTGGGATAGTGAAGATAATAATGGGGATTTGTTTGATGATTGATTTTTTTTTTTTAATATTTTTTTCACAATCTTGTTCCTACTAGGAAAGGGCATTGGGATTGTTTAGGCAATCACAGGTAGTTTTCCTCCCAGGCTGAATGCATTCCATAAAGCTGTCAGTTCTTTAGCTTAATACTAGGTCTTAGTGTATTAATTCAAGGCTTTCAGTGATCTAGGACACAACATGTGCCAGGAGTAGGAACTAAAATTAGAGGCAGACTTTTGGCTGTGAGAGCTTCTTGAGGCTACTTGGGGTGAAAGAGGAGGGAAGAGGCCTGACGTCAGTTACAGCCCAAGGACTGCAAGATGTCCAAAGTATCCCCTCGGATACAGGGTTTTCTGCAACGCACAGTGTAGTGAATGACCCTTTTTTGTCTGATCCCACTCACTGATAGAGCACTCAGTGGTTCGTTTCACACACCAACTCTGTGGGGAAAGCTCTCGTAGTTCACTTGTTACAGCCAAGTCCAGTTCTTGGTGTATTTGGATTGTGATCTTTTTTATCCCCCCCCCCCAAAAGAGGAATGAACACTTAAATAGTAGCTAATCTTTTATAACATGCACCTAAAAAAAAGTGAAAACATTGTGAAATGAAGTGGAATGCTTATGAAGGATTCTAAGTTTCCATTCACAGAAAACTGCTCTTGATGATGTAACCTAATGATAAAGAAAGATTAGGTGTGAAATAGGGCTGAGCATCAGTAAAATTCATTCTTCCTCCTTCACTTAAGTGATGATATTTTAGTATGTAAAATGTTATGCTCCTGACTGTATGCAAGAACTGTGTCCCCGTAATTTTTTTTTTTTTTAATATATCATATCTGTTAAGGACTATAAATGAGGACTAATTAGGCATTATTGTTTGGCTGTGTAGATTCTCTTGTGATCCCTTCTTGTTTACTTCATTTAAATTGTCGATACTGTTCTTGCCATGTAGAAATAATGACTGTGTTACTTCATGAATATGAGATTACAGAGACCTTGTTTTAAATGGACGTAACACTTGTTCCTCCTCTGTGATCGTTTCGGGCCATCTGAAACGTATTCTTTCTTTGTAAAAAGGTAAATACTCGGAAACACAAGTTGATAGACATTTAGTTTACTAAAAGATAGTCAGTCTACCTTATCCTGGCTTGTCTCTTTCTAATAAAGTCATAAGGCTGCACTTGGGCACTGGTGGGGGGGATTCACATAGACATAAGAGGGGGTCCTGGTCTAAATAAGATACGTAGAGGCCGTGCTGCAATAGGAGAATTTTGCCTTATATTCAAACATAGAAAGATTTGTAAGTTTTTATTGTTAGGGAAAAAAACCCTTCTCCTCTGAAATCTGTACTGTGAATCTAAACTCTGATATTTTGCTCCTATTCATGTACAGCACTTTCTTTGATGACTGTTGGAGTTCTGATCTCACAGGGAGAAGAGAATATTTGAGTTGAGATTTCTTGAACAGAGCTTAGGGGATAATATTGTGTTTAGTTTGTTTCACTAGATGCAAGCTCATCAGAGAATAATTAACAGTCAAAATGCCAAGGTCCTTATGCATCTAAAGGATCTGGTATTGAAGTCCTCAATAAAGTAACACTCACATTGAATTCAATGAGACTTTAAACTGAACAAATGCTTCGGGATTTGTCCCCAGCTATTTTCTCCTTGTCAGTTTTTAATGAGCATCCCATGAAAGTGTTTAACAATTGTACTGACTTTGATTTTTCAAGGTTTGGGAGAAAATTGCTTTCTCAGGTTGTGAAAAAAATGTTGAAACAGAAAAAGCACGTTTTTCCATTGTGCTGTCTAACATACTGTAAGCAGATTCAAAGCCTACACCTCATGTTTTCTGCTAGGCAGTATACTAAGGACATTGTAAAGAGTATTGTATAGAAATTGCCAGGAGGAAGAATTACAGCTGATAGATGGAGGTGCTTTAGACCTCAGATTAAGTTCTTGAGATTGAGAAAAAAAATTAGATTTTTTTAAATAGAGAGGTAGTTATAGATGTCAGTACTTTGTTTGTTTTATTAATGAAGGGGGGGGGGGGAGAGGGGGGAGCCACCGATAAGATTGCCATGCAGAGCCTGGTGTTTAAATGCCGTGATTTTGTGTCAGAAGCAGCAGCTAGTGTATCTGGATTCATCCTTTCCCTTGCTTTCCTCGGTTGTCACTGAGAGCTCCCAGGCTGAGACAGATGGCTGCTGGTTTAGTTGTGTGCGTGGGAGACAGGAACTTCCACATGTGATTTTTTACCATTTGGTAGTAATTAGTTTGTTGTATAAATTAACATTAACTGAACCATTCTTCAGGCATTGTTTGTAATTATCTTCTTTGAGCCTCTGAGTTGTGTAAAGAAATAAAAAGCGAGGAAGAAACTGCTTCTTATTTTGTACAGGGAAAGGACTCTATCATTAAGCAGAACAGAGAAGCAATTATCATCGCATGCCCAGTAGACTGAAAACTTCGTTAAAAAAAACCTCTAAACAGCAAGATATTTTTTTTTCCCTGTAAATATGAATGGAAATTAATTATTTAGATGGGTAGATAGGTTTTATAAAATTTGTAAGGATGGAGTATGAATACAAGCAATGGTGATCATGCCTTCCTGCCATCATCATCATTATTACTGTTAATACAACTATGACTGCTGCAATTCGATGTGTGCTTAGGAGGAGTCGAGTGTTTCTTCCTGTTTTAAAATATATGTTCGCTCAACTTTATTCCAGTTTGTTGTTTTGGGGTTTTTTTTTCTTCCCGTCTTTGAAATATTTCCTGATTTATTTATTTTTTTTGCGTTGAACAGTAAGGCTCTTGTGTCTGCCTATCAGGCAACGAACTATCGTTAGTGCTGGTTTTCTCGGGGGATTTCTGTCACTTCCAGCAACCAGCCAAATTGGAATTGTCAGGAGAACAGCCTCTCGCATGTTCCTTGGCACTTCTGTTTCCAGACTTGGCCAGAATCCAGACATGCAGAGGTTTGTGGATGTGAAAAATAACAGGGAAAATGCCCTCTGGTATTAACCCAATATTTTAGGAATGTATTGGGAATCTCTGGGTTCATTTGCTGGAAAAGTTCAATGCTTCAGCAAGTAAGAAAGTTTTATATTTCATTAGACTTAAGTTCTGCCCTTTCCTACCCAGGAGTAGGTGAGAACTGCTGTAGTATCCATCTCCTAGTGTAGTATACTCCTGTATAGTCCATCTCCTTCCTGGGATGCAAAGCTGGCAAGATGGGCAACACAGCAGCACGCAGTAAATCCTCTGGTATATAGGCTAGGTTGCAGCAGTAAAACTCAGGTACAGTCCATCACAAGGCACTCCACAGCTTCATTAAAATTAATTTAGTATCCAAAGTGTACCCCCTGGAGAAAGGTTCACGTCACCTGAGTTTTAAACTGTCTTGGCATTTTCTTGTGAAACAAAACGAAGACAGTTTTAGACCCAGACTTGGACTTGTCTAGGTAAATTAAGTGCTGATTGTGGTTTTACCTAAATTTGGTGCACACGGGGCCCACGCCTGAGAGTTGTGTTTTGGTCTTCTTTCTCATGTCAGAATTGCCATTAATATTTACATTTGTCCGGATAAATAGTTTTACCTGGACAATAAATGCTGCAAGAGAACTTGAAATTCTGAAACGAGTAAATATAGATGCAGCTTAGTTAAGAATTGTTCTGTTTTTCTTGGCACGGTGAATTAGCTTATATGAAGCTCTGTGCTGTTTGGGGAAGAGGAAGGTGGGAGGGAGCATGTGGGAGCTTGAGTGGCTGGAAATGCAAAGAGAATACAAGCCGAGTATGCTGAAACCTGCGGCGAAGGGAACGCTATCGTGGATGGTTTTCCTTCTCTTTTTCTTTCTGGCAAGGGTTAATGCAGTAACCGAGAATATCTGTGATTCTCCAGCTTTTGATATCAATGAATCAAACATTTTCTGAACTGTTCTTCTGAACATTTTTTTTTTTTTTTTCTCTTTTCTTTTTTCAACTGTGAAAACTGAAGGTGCCCACCATGCTTTGATATTGAAGTGACAGTGCGGTGGATAGGCGTGCAGTTAGCTGGAGTGAGCACACGAGCTTTTCAGTTCACCTTCGTCCTGCTGAAGGGCTGTGGAACAAGAAGGGAGAGCTGAACACAGCCTTTTGTTGTATCGAGTGTACAGCTGCAGCATCACTGTACCAACTGCAGGGCTAGGTTGTTTTTTTTTTTAATCTCTGGAGGAATACAAGGAGGAAAGATTGATCCTGTGGCTAAAAGCACAAAGTCAGAAAATACAATTTCTTCTGGTTTTTATTTTTGTGGGATTTTTTTTTTTTTTTCCCCCACAGATTTTCCACATGAACTTAATTCTCTGTGTCCAAGTTCTGCATTTCTAAAGCGTGGTTGATAGTAGTAGTAACTGTGTGTTTCTTCACAGTGGTGAAATTTAATTCCTGCTAGAGAGATGGAGCCTGACAGTGGTCCTACTTACAAGAAAGGACTGGACGTAGTTTTGAGGAAACAAGTTGTCTGGAAATAACGTGCCCGTTACAGCTCAGCCCCATTTGTCTTCCTAATGAGAAGTGAGACTGCAGGTTGAGTTTGGAAACTTTTGGCCTCAATTCAGTAGCTTCCTCACAGGCAGAGCTCACTTTTGCCTCAATGGGATTTCTGCAAGTGGAGCAGCTGCAGAGCAGGGCTTGTAGGGCTGTTGTGCAACGTGAGGCTGGCACTGCAGCTTTGCGCGGTAGTTACGCTGCTAGGAGAAGATTTGGTTTCCATACCTCCTCCTAGATTCTCCTGGGCCACTCAGTTCTCCTTGTCGAATCCATTGGTGCTCTTACCTGGAACCAGGGCTGTGCTGGGACATCAAAGGTGTGGTCCTCTGGGTTTGCGGTCCTCGTGGCACAGGGCACCGTGCTCACAGGCCGGAGTTAGAGGATCGTAACGGTCGAGGCGGGCAGAAAATCGTCCCCTCCTTGCCTGCCACAGAGAAAATTTCTTGCTGTTTCGCAGGCTTTCCCTCGCATGCCTTGTAGAATTTATTTATTTATTTTCTGGACGTGCGAGTCGCAAGCTCTGGCATGGCAAGAAGGTGAGGAATTTTTTGTTTTGTTTTTAGCTGAGGGGAAGAGGTGGGTGGGAGGGAGCTTGTGGGAGCTTTAGTGCCTGGGAGCTCAAAGGGAATGCATTAATGAAGCCAGGGGGATCGCCGGGGTGCGGGAGTGAGAAACTGCAGCTTTAAAATCCGGTGATCTTTATCCATTGTTGGGTTTGGGTCAAAGACCTTGGATAAGAGAAGGGGGAAGAAGGGTGAGCGGGAGGGTGGGCACAATGGGAACCAGATGTTTCAAGCTGACGGGGGTCGGCCTCTCTGTTATTGTGTGACAAGCCACCGCTCTCCCCCGCGCAGCCAGCCTTCAAAAGTATGGCATTCTTTTCTGAAGTCCTTCTGTCCTCCGCGGAAGGAGGGGGAGAGAAAAAAGGAGGAGGAGGAGGAGGCACCCACGTGCCCCCACTTACACGCGTGCATACATGCGTACATGCATAGACACACACGCACGCACACGCGCTCGCACAGACAGCCCTGGCTCCGCTTTTTTTTCCTTTGGCCTACCTTGTCGAATGGCCCTGGAAGACTAAACAGGTGTTATCTACTTTTGATTTCAGTGCATTTAAATTAATCCTGTCAGCTCAGCTGTTAAAACAACTGTCATCTCCAGCTGTTAGTAATTTTCGACTGGGCACTTTTACAGGTTGCCAAGTTCTGAGCCTGCATTGTGAATCTCTCGCTCCCTTTCTCTCAAAGCACTATAGTAACAATTTGTATGTCTTTTTTTTCCTCTCTCTCTCTTTTTTTTTTTTTTTAAAGGGGACTTGCATTGCACTGTTTTTTTTTTTTAGCTCGAACCCTGTTTATTATATATTGAAATAATAATATCGCAAAACCCAACATCAGCATGCCAAGCTTTGGAATAAAGAGCTAAACCATGTGTGGAGTGCAGCGCATATCAATCTTCTGTGGGTTTGTTGCAGCCTCTCTGTGCATTTTAAATTTGAATGAGAGATGAATCAACCTGAGGGGTTGGGAGGGAGGAAGAGGGGGGCTCTAAATTTTTATTGCCAAAAATAAAGCCTCCTTTTTAGAAGCACTGCTCTCTTTTTTTTTTTCTTCCCTTTTGCCTCAATGCGCGCCTAGTTTTCATAACTAGTTTTAACAGGAGCTACCTCGTAAGGAAAACATTTAAAATAGCTTTCAATTGCTAGATTAATGACATACACATGGTAGCCTTAAGAACTGTAGGAAAAACAATCATAAATTGGATAGATGTTATTGATTTCAGTAGACACTCTCTAATGTGACTTATTCCTATGTGGTCAGGATCTATAGTCCATTACCAGTGCTTCAGAGTCAGATAGCACTTGTGGATTACACAGACCCGAGTCCTGACAAGGAAGGATTTCTGTGCCTTTAAGGGTTCCACTCATCCCAATTGTCTGGCCAGATTTTCAGCTGGTAGAGAACTGAGGCTGCTCCCTTGACTTATGTTACAAGCCATTCTTAAAACACTGAAAAGGATTATTCAGGCATCCTTTTGCATGTTCCTAGGAAAAAGATGTACTTAAAAAGTGGCTATAGGTAATTTTATTTTTTTTCCTCTCAGCAGGTGATTTCAAGTGTCAGGTAGCCAAATAAAAGGGATCCTTTAAAAAAAAAATCATGCTTTGTACTGTCTGTCTCCTACCTAAATAAAGACAGTGTTTCTACGTCGTGTTGCAAAATAAAGACTTCCATTTGAAGCCTAATTTCTTGAGATTTTCATTATCTTTTAGTTTTGAATTTTGTCAAGAGCATTCTGTTAAAATAGGAAATATTCCCCAAATAATACCAGTATAATTCTTTTCCTTTCTCTCTTCATTCTTACACTTGGATGAAGAATTTTACTGTTTAAGAAGCCAAAAACTTTAGTAATTATATGAAAGATAAAAAGGAAATGTCAGATGCTGAAGTACCAGCTAATTCATCAGGGCGGGTGCTGATCTCATTTCCACCTTTAAAATGTATCTCTGCTTTTTGGCATGCTCAGCCTGTACTACAGAATTGCACCTACCTGAGCAGCATCCTAAATTCCAGTACAGTGGTGGCTGTTTTCAAAGACACACACACACACTCTCCCCCCCATGTTAATGTCTTCCTACAGAAGTTTTAAATTCTTTATGAAATAACATTATTTCTATCTATCAGCCTTTGGGTGAGCCATCATTATTATCTTTCCTCTCCAACAGTGCTACTGTTGAAGTAGGACAGGAAGCAACTTCTTCAGATTTCCCATCCCTTACTAAACAATTGTATTTTTCAGTAAAATGTGAAATGATTCCTGAAGGTCCCATTTAATATTAAAAAAATGGAATACTAGTTATGAAACACATCTGTGCACGGGAGGCGGTGGGATACGTAGGACCAAATTACATACATGCACACACTCACAGCCACTATTGCTGCTAACATTAGCAGGAGCTGGGGTTGTTTATCTTGAATTCTGCCGTGTTGCTCATACTGTGTGGATAAACACTGGAGCTACAGTGGTATACCAGGCACATTTTAGTAGAGTGGTGAACATGATTTCCTTAGTGTAAGAATGTAATCAGTAATACATTAATCTAAAATTCTGATTTCACAGAAGCCTGCTACTGGGCAGGAGAGTTGTTAGATCAAAGCCAGAACTTCCTGTAAAATACTGCCTTTTTGGAAACAAACTGAGGTGACTACAAATTCAAATAAATAAATGATACACCGTGGTGGAAACCTTTTCTACCCAAACCCTAAGCATTTTGTTTTGTGGAGATTGAAGAGTTCAGATTCTGATGCAGTTTCGTTTGGTCATTTATAGAATCATAGAATACTAGGTTGGAAGGGACCTCAAGGGTCATCTAGTCCAACTTTTTAAGGTTAACTGTATATATGTATATATATAGTTTAAATGAGATGGCCTAGCACCCTGTGAAGCTGAGTCTTCAAATTGTCCAGTGTAGGGGAATCCACCACTTCCCTTGGGAGATTATTCCAATGTTTAATTGTTTTCATGGTGAAAAATTTTCTTCTGGAGTCCAGTTGTAATCTCCCCAGGAGTAACGTGTACCCATTACCCCTTGTCTTTTCCGTGTGACTCCTTGCAAAAAGGGACTCTCCATCTTCTTGGTAGCCACATTTTATGTACTGGTATTATGGTGTATGTGATACTTCATTTGAAACTGCATCAGGCCCTGCTGGAAGATGAATTGTCGAATGTTCTAGCTTACAAGGATTTATCAATATAGGTTTAGTTTCTGTTTTGCGAGATGCCTCTAGTTGTTTGAAAAAACAACTGAGCATTGAAGCCAGACACGCATATGGTTCCTGAGGTGGACTGCTGCTTTGGTATTCCTTCCATCTCCACATCTGTGAAGAAAGGCTTGGAGAGTAGGGATTGCTCAGCCTGGAGAGACCTTATTGCGGCTTTTCAATATTTAAAGGGGGCCTGTAAGAAAGATGGGACAGTTTTTATCAGGGTCTGTTGTGACAGGACAAGGGGTAATGGTTTTAAACTACAGGAGGATAGATTCAGACTAGATATAAGGAAGAAATTTTTTACAGTGAGGGTGGTGAAACACTGGAACAAGTTGCCCAGAGAAGATTCCCCATACCTGGAAACATTCAAGGTCAGGCTGGACGGGGCTCTGAGCAACATGATCTAGTTAAAGATGTCTCTGCTCACTGGAGGGAGGTTGGATGAGACGACCTTTAAAGGTCCCTTCCAACCCAAACCATTCTGTGATCTCATCCACACTGCCTTTCACACCAGAACTGATGTTTGACTCATGGCATCTGCAACAAGCTGCCACCACCTCCTTGATGAATACTCTGAATACTGTTAAAGGTACAGCATTTCTTAAAATCAGATGTTGGTTAACTTAACACTGCAAAGGCTAATTTCATGCATATTTTTCTTATTTTCTCTTTTGCAAGACACATAGCTTGAATCTGCTTTGGTATGACACCGTTGTAAAAGACGGGTCATTCCGGTGGCATCAGTGAAATTATGTGTAAAATTGAAGTAAGTGAGACTGAGTCAGAGCCCAGTGTCTTCAACATACAAAATGTGTGTCTTTTTGGCTTACTCAAATTAAGAGGTACTTCCAAACCTTTGAGGGTTTTGTGCAACGTGAAAGGTTCCATTAATCTTATCTGTATGTAGTAAAACCTTGTCAATTCACACTAATGATTCTGGGAGTTAACAGGTAAGCACATTTTTCAGCTGGCTTCCCGTTGGGTGAGGGACTGAACCTAAACTCTTGACCCTGCAAATCTGAATTCAGGGGTATTCAAAATCTGAATTTTGCAACTTGAGTCAATATTTAAATTTCTTTGACTTTGCATTTAGTAGTTTTGGCCCACTGATTTATGTTTGACAATCCAAAGGTGTAAGAGATGTCTACATACACTATTATCTCCCAGAAGATAGACAGAGCACACACGCGAAGGGTGGGGGTTGTGGAATGCTCTAGACTGGCTCAGGAGGAGTCTGCAGGCACACAACTATTCGTGCTGCTGAATTCATAAAACCTGTCCCCGTCCTCAGGGACCAGCCAAGGAGGCCCTTTAGTGGCCAAGAACTCAAGGGACCTGTGATACTTAAGAGCGTTTGTCCATCCATTTGTCTCTTGCTTGTGTGATTGGAGTAAGCAGAGGAAGAATTACCTGAGGTCTGGTTTTTGAGAGGAGAAGAAAGATTGCTCCATCGCTTTTTTTCACCACTGACAGAAAAAAATGTGTAACATGAAGAAAAACAGGCTCTACTTATTTATTCCTTTTTTCTTTTGGTTTTCATCTTGCAGTTCCCTATCTTGTTTTCCCTTTCTTCTTTACCGTGTTTTCAATCTTTCCACTTGTATTCTTGAAAGAGCTCATTAACATCCATTAACTAGATTTGACGAGCATGAACAAGCATCTCCAAGGCAAGCCAGAAAAGCGACAGTAATAGCAAAAATAATAGTGAAAATTTGGTATCAAGAGGACATGACTATGTAAAGTGCACTGCAATGCCAATATAGCGTAGAATATTGCTAGGCTTTTAATTAAGCAGCAGTTTCTCTTAGATGAGATATTAAATGCAGTTCTTGACCATTCTTATGGATGTCTAACCTTAGTATATAGGAAGCTACGTGTCCGATGTTCCTATATTCATGAAATGCAATGTGCAAGGTTAAATTTATCAGTATATTGCCACAACCCACTGTGTGTTTGTTCTTATGGGGGTGGAAGAGTGACATTTTCAGTTGAGTTTGTTGTCTGGGAAGGACAACGAGCGAAGCTGAAAAACTCATTTGCATTTAAAACTAGAATGGTAAAATGTATTGCTTAAATTGATAAAACTTCTCCCAGAAAATAAGCAAAAAAATTTCTCTGTCCTGCTAACTACTGCCAACTGTCTTTGATAGATACACCTCAAAGTAATCACATTCACGTAGCTGTGCCTGTTTGCAGTGGTACCAATGCGATTGGCTTCCAACAGGAGAAAAGAAGTGCTTTTTTTTGCTTTCCATAACAAAGTGGTTGTTTTGTTACCTTTGAACAAAACTTTCTTTATCCACTGTTGATGGGTGCCCGAGATGATACAGTTAAATCTCTCCTCTCTAGGTGGACTGCTTGTCAGTGGTCACGTGTCTAGATTGTTCTGATTCCATCTAGGTCATGGAAGATGACATTTTTTCAGTGCTTTCAGAAGAACACAGGAGATCAGCTCATTTATGTGGCATTGGTGGGCTGTCGCGGACAGAGTCAACAGAGCTAAGATTAAGACTGTATATTTCTCTCTGTGTGTATGTGTTTATGTTCCTGGGAGAAGCTAATGTAAACTGATGCCTATTTCTGCTTGTCTGTGGAGGACAAGACGACAAAGCCCGACATTTACACTATTTTTAAAACTTGCTATGTTTTAAACTCATTGAGGCAGTGACCACGCTTACTTTGTGTTTTCTTTGCCAGTAACTATAAAGGTAGTAGTATAAAAAAACCCCAGCTCACCTCACATAATGCTCACTAGTGAAGGCAATATTTCTTTGTAGTTTTTGTAATATTTCCTTCAAGATTTTGCTTTAGGATTTTCAAAATCTTAACATTTTCTGACCGGTTGAAATGACAAAGAAATGGATTTTTACTTAGGGTATTGTCTTTTTAAGAGGATTTAATTTTCAAGTTGTGAAGAAGCCACAAAATACATAATTGTGACTTCTCTCCCACCTCATTTCTATCCACCTTTTTCCACAGTCAGAAGCTCTGGACTTACCCATAAGATATTTTTCAATAAGAGAAAAGCCTGTAAGTACTTAACCTCAAGTTAAAACAATTAGAACAGAAGCTAGAAGTGCAGCAGCAAGTGTTGAACAAAACCACTTTAAAAGAAGTTTTACGTGTAATTACTGCATTTTTCTGCAGATTCAGAGCATGGTCATGAGCCAGTTTTCCCGAGGTAAACTAGAGATAAGAATTTGCAGCTTGTCACCTGCTTCTAGTTCTGCCCTGCGTGATTTGTCCTTGCCTATTGTAAAGCGATGTAGCGTTGTCTTCTGCTGTCGACTGTAGGTTAGGGTGTGTATGGTGAAATAGGAGTGGGTGTACAGGCAGTTACCAATGAGCGGTTAGTGTTCTGCAAGCTCATTTTACAATCTGTCTTATAAGGTGTTTAGATGTTTTTAATTCGGACAAGGTCCGTGGCAGCTCCTGGGGTGTGTCCTGCTAACTATTTGAGGTCGCTGTATCAGACTGCTACAAGCTGATATCCTGGCAAGTCAACCACATGCTCACAGAATTAATGCTTTTTAGAATTAATGCTACTCTTCTGTAATGCACATTATTTGGGGTTTTTTTCCTGCTAGAGTAACAGTCACTTAGTTTAGTTCTCTTGTATAAATTATTTCCTTTCATTGGTACTTTTTACAACTGTCATGTCTTTGTTTTTAAAAGTGTACATTGAACTTTCTGAGAACATTGTGATGTTCTTAACAACTATAGAGAGTGTGGCTGGAACGGAGTCTTAGGAGGCTTAGTTCAAGTGCCCTGGTTAGAGATCTCCACCAGAGCTCTTGAGGAGTGTCAGTAGAAGGAAAGCTCATGCAGACAAGAAGGTTCATGTGCAACTGTGAAATACAGGAATTATAAACAGTAAAATGTAGGAATTTTGCTTTGATCATATTCCCAGAACTGTTTAACAGTTTGCAAACTATCTAGTCAGAACCCTCTTCCCTGCTTTCTTTGACTTAGCTGATAGAAATTTCATGGTAAAAAAAAAAAAAAAAGAAGTTAGCTGCAACCCTTTTTCTAGACCTAAATTCCTTTCTATAGAACTGCCCTATACCTTCTCTCTTTCTCCCCAATTCCGTTATACTGAATTAAAATATTGGTAATGGCTTCTGTGGTTCAGGAGAAGCCATTTAATGCCTTTCCTGAAGCATAAAAATCTGTATTACAAGATTAAGATACTTCACAGAAAAATTCTGACTTACTATTTTCCTTCCATATTTTAAGAAGGGTATTTATAACGTTAGGTGGGCTCATTCAAGCTCTGACAACACCTGTCCCACTTCATCAACTCCATGGGAAAAAAAACCCTTAACCACCTTGAAACCAGCCTGGACACACAGAGTAAATAGCCTAACACACTTCTCCCCATCCAGCCAACCAGTATGGATCAGAACTGTAATTCCAAACTTGAAACCTGCCCGACGTATGTGTGGCTAACACAGATTGTATCAGGCAGACTAGATAACCTTGGCCAAGAGAAAATGAAAGATCTCGAAGCATTTTCAGAGTGGGTTTAAAAGAAGCACAGAAGAGGAAATAGACCTGTCCTTGAGCTACCAGGGAGCATAGGAAGTTGGTTGCATTGGCTTTCTGTGGATCCTTTCTTTTATTTTATTTTATAATAGTGGTGACTTTTAGGAGTCTGGTTTGTTTGTGTTTGGTTTGGGTTTTTTTGCATTTTCTTATAGAGTCATTGGATGAGCCATAGACTGACTGTATCCCATTGAAAGATGGCATCATGCTGCCTCATGGCACTAAGCAAAGTAGCCATATTATGTAAAACATTAACAATCCAGCCTATTTGGCACACTTGTTGGCAAATTAAGCACATACTAAATGAATTTCTGAATTAGGGCTACATATACTCAGCAGTATGAAGAGTGTTGGTAGCTATTTTCACACGGTGTAGATAATGCTGAAGACATAAAAGCTGAGCTCTATTGACTTTGAGTCGCGCAATATACCTGTTTCATCTGCTACATTAAAAGAAGGACTTTGTTAGATTGATTTTAATTTTTAAAACAATAGATTTGCTATATTAAAATTGGTTGTCTTTTACACGTTGTCTTTTGCCTCTGGTATTATCTAATATCTGGAGATGAGGAGGAAGATCTTCCAAAGAATGAAAACAGAAGGAAAGAGAAGATAATTAAATAAATGCTTAATGCACCTACATAGGTATATACATACTGTTTGGTGTTAGTGGGAGGGAATTCATCCTATTCCTTGAAAGGAATGACTGTGTGTAAAACATATGACTTGATCATTTTTAGTTGAGCACGTGTACTCCTGAATATTATTCTTGGCCATAAAAGTTTCTGGATCCTTTGGGTAGCTTCACAGCTGCAGGGTTTTACTTTGTCAGTAGAAATAAAGTTGTTGTGCCGAACAACCTGGGCAAGGAAGTGAAAAGCTGATGTTGAAATCCATAAGCAAAAATAAAAGGTGCATTCAAGATGCGTGCACTCTACCGTTTTTGCTGTTTGTGTTTATAAAACAGCTTAAGGCCTATGTGTGGAGTTTAAATTTGCAAACTTCTGGTGGTTTGTGTGTAAACACCAAAGTAACATTAGCATTGCTTTCAACGTGGTTTTCTTTGCTTTAATATCCCATAAATTTTACTCTGACGTTGAATGTGTTGTTGAGTGTGATGAAGCTGGAGGGTAATATCTCACTCAAGTGCAATTTTTGTCATCGTTCAAAACTATGGTAATGCATTTGATGATTCTTATCTGTTCTTCAATGTATGTGGTTATCTTTCTTATTTTCTTTCTCATACATATCTGTAGCACTGTCTAGATCCGGAAGATTTGATTTGCTGTTCGTGTTGAAAGAACAGAAAAACGGATCCTCTGTTTTTATTATATTTTTCTGCAATCTTGTAGACCTTGAAATTGAAGCTGGCACATTTGTAAATACGATTTTCTTTCTTGGATCTTTTGAAAGTTAATTTTCTCCGTGGGTAAATTAACCTGTGATTCTAAAAGTGACTTTGGCAAAATCAGCACAGTGGGGTATGGATGCAAGAATTCTTCAGAGTTCTGTGTTAATAATGCCACTCAGCTCCTGCACAAGAGTCTATCGCTCAGCTAATTGTATTTAATGGAGCTGACAAAGAGCAAGCTTTGCTTGCTAGGAGAAATTCTGACACGAGGATTCAGTGTTTGGGTGGGAACTGAATGAATACTCAACCCACTCCTGATGTGTGAGTTCAATTATCACCTGCCTGTCTATATCTAGGAGGGGTTTTTTTTCCATTACAAAGTCATTCCACAAAGCCACAAAAGAATATTTTTAGTCATAATTATTTCTTTTTTTGTGTGTGTGTAAAATGCTTCCTTGTTCAAAGCAATATGCTCTATTTGTCCTGCTTGAATTTTGACGTCATGGTAAGAGTAGAAAGTTTTTTCCATATGTGTAGACATATACATAGTGATGCCTGTGATGTCTCAGTTTATGAGGAAAGCTATGAAAGAAAATGTTTCTTCTACAAAAGAAATGAAACATTTTTCCCTCCTGTGCACATGGGATGGTTTATTACAGCACTGCAAGGGTTGGGTGTGTCACATTTATTAAACTTTTAATCTTGGAATAGGAGTACAGATTAGCTTTATTGATCACACTTATACTTTGCTTATTCCTGGTAGTAAATGTTAATAATCTGTTGGAAGTGCGTATGCAAATTTTGGACAGAAGAACAGCGTGAACCCTTTCAAAAGTGAATGAATTTAGGAGGGAATGGTAAAAAGCTTCTGTATTAGACTGTGCATTGATTTTGTTGCTGCTTGTATCCTAAGAGCATACCACATGTTAGACTAAAGCCAGAAGTAGCAACATTTTCGATGTGAAAATGTATTTCTGTCCCTCAGGTATTTTCACATGCAGGTTGTTCCGGTTGAGCCGTGCTCTGTAGTCACAGGATGGTCATCAGGTAAAAGTGCTACAGAAATAGGGACTTGTCATAAAAATCTAGCAACCACCTTTCTTCCATCCTCAGTTCACTGCACCTTAGTTTTGCTTGCCCTTCATCCTTGATTGCAGAATATTTTACTAGCTGTCCCACCTCTCCCAAACAGGTTCCTAGTACCTGTCTGTTCCCCCACTAACAGCTTTGGCCTGACAGCCCCGTGTGTTTCTTTTGTAGGTTATACCTTGTGGTTTAGGATTTGGAATGCATCTTCATTTGTTTTGGGAAAGCATCCAACCTTTTCTTTGTGTTACCTCAGTTAAAAATTCTAGGTGGAAACAACTGCTCTTTGCAGCTGCCTGTGCGTTGTTAGACAGCTCTACACCAGACCCAAAGCTCTCCAAAGGGGACAGAGACTGGAAACTAACCTTACACTGTGATAACGTGAATAGTTACTGGTAGTGATGCAGTTCATGAAAGTGCATTTTATAATTGAGTAGACAAATGGCAGTGGAGGGTTTATTCTGAAAGATTCTGTTACCTAGATGAGTCTTCCCTTCTTTAGTAACTTCCAATTGCTACGTTAGCTTTTATTTTTCAGATGTTTCCTATGTAAGGGATAATAACGTGTCTGCCGAGCTTAGTTTCAGGAAGAGGTGTTTGTCACCTACAGGCAGTGTTCTCCAAAGCAAATGTAGGACAGATTCTGTCTGTGGTCTCAACTGTTGGTCATTAGTAAGCCAAATTGATCACTGGAGTAACTTAGAAATTAGGAAACACTGTCCCAAATTCTGCCTGCTTTTAGGAGCCATAGGCAAACATCAGTTTTTATTGGACATTGCAGTGGCCCTAAAACAAGAAAGACTGGCTATGAATAAAAGTAATCTGGAAATTAGAAACTTTTTAATCATTAGAACACAGTGGGGTTCTGGAGCAGCATGTTGGAGGAAAAAAAAAACCAAACCTCAAACTGGTTTTAAAGAAGAGGTCTATAAGTTAAGGAAAAGCATTACGTCACATGCTAACTGGAGTATCAGAGGGACAAACCTGATGACTAGAAGGCCCCTGGCAGTGCTGTAGTGCTGAGTGTTGTTATTTGTATGCAGTTAGGGCTTGTGGACTTTTTTCTCTTAGAAGATTTCCTATGTGTGCTTCCAAAGGGCTGTTACAAGTCCCAGGGATTAGTAAGAATGTAGAATATTAAAATACGTATCACAGATATGTTTGAGGTATTGAAGGGTGTCACAGCTTTCTGCATTCTTCTTCCTTCCCTGAAGACAAGACTGAAAGAGGTCTGTACTCATTTAACCTTCACTTGACAAAATTTCGTGTTCTTGTGCAGTAGAGGCATCCTTTACAGAACAGTTGAAGGAAGTTAGACTCTGAAATCCAATGCAAATTGTGCTTCGAAATGGCAGCTTAAACTGTCAGATAGCAAGAAAGTAATATTGCCCTTGTTACTCCTGTGTTTTCATTTTTTCTCTAGCTCGGAGGCTAAGCATTTAGTGTGGACAGTCGAAGTTTGTGAAGTTAAAAGCAATCAAAAACAGAAGCACAGAAGGGGAATTTTAGGCAGTCTAATTAGTATAAATTATTTTCAGCATCTTGTGTGGCATAAATTATGTTTTTCTTTTGTTGGCACTTGTGAAAAAATAACAGCTATTGATTAGGCCTGTCAAGCCCTCGTGGCCTGATGAGATATCTTTACTGGAGTCATGTGGGCACAAGCTAGAAATGATGCTTAGAGAGTGAGATCCTCTACAATCATCCCTCATTGTTATTTTTAGTGGGCTTTTTTTTTTAGATGTACCGTATACAGTAGAACCTTATTAAAGCCTCACTTAAGATCCTCAGATAATCACCCTCACCAGGCTGCTTCTGAGAAGTTTTCAGCAAAACATTTTTAAACACGGCAATATATTGATTTCTGAGGGGGGGGCAAGTGGGAGGTTTCTAATCTGGGCCCTTGGGTCAAAGCTAGTGCTCGTGTCCCCGATTCCTTATTTTAGTGGGAGTGGGCAGCAAGTGTGGGCGCATCTCTGTCACTGATTAGAAGTTGGTTGTTAGGTTTTGGTGCTGGCAGTCTGAAAAACTGTGAATGTCGTCTCTTAAATGTGGAACAGATGTAGATTTTTACTCTGATGAAATGAAACGGGGGACCAACAATCACAGTGGTATGAAGAAGAATTTCAAAGGTGGCAGTGACAGGGTGTAGCGGTTTGTTTTCATTTTCAGGTCTGAGTTGATGAACACGTACTGTAATGGCTTGCATAGATCCTGTATTTTGGGGTTAAGTGTAAGCATATCAGAATGAGATGAGCAAGTCTAAAGACTTCATGTTGTTGGGTGAAGCGGGTGGGAGGGACAAGGTTTTGAGCAGTTTGGTTACCCGAAATTTTCTTGTCCCTCTTAGTTTAGTATCAAGACCTGGGATGAGAGGGAATGCTCCTTGCCTTGCTTTTCAAGGATCTTTTTACTGGCATAGTCCATGTTTAGAACATAGCAGCAGCCTTTGACACTTGAGCAGCAAAAATTGGTAAAGCATCTGTGATCCCTTCCTGAGGTGGATGGTATCACTCTTGGGTGCTCCTCTATTTTCTTTTCTAACTAATCCCAGACAGTTGTGGTCACTTGTTCATTTGCAAAGAGAAGCCATGAATTTCCTCATTGTTATCTATTCAAAATTCCTGGAAAGCCATCTGGAGATAGGTAGTGTGTGATAAAAACCACAATACGCAGACAGAGTTCATCAGTGTATTGATGGATGGGAGAATTCATTGTATTTTTCCTGCTTTCCTTCACTGGAGTTCAAAATATCATTAGGAGTGATGACTTAAGAGAGAGTTTGAGTTGCAGTGAAAGGATAGCTAGCTCTGGCTGCTGAGACGTGTTCATCTTTGGTTAAGTACAATATGGAATTAAGAACAAATCCCCCCAGAACAGTTCAGATGAGAGAGTAGTGTCAGACATTAGGAAAGCCTTTAGGTGTGATGAAGGGTGATTCCATTCCCCCTCCCTCATTCATGATGGTCTCTTTCTCTCCTTTGCCAAGAAGTTCACGACAGGGACTGGCTCTGATCTGTCATCTATTCATGGAGTTTCAGGTGTCTTTAGTAGCTAAAAATTCCTTTTGCTTGTTTGTGCTTGGCTGGAAGATTGCAGCCTTGCCTTTCATTTTTGGACCCTACCACTGTAATCCTTGTCACTGTGATTTGTAACTGAGATTATTGCAACACGTTTTGCAGAGGGCTGTTATTTAGACAACGCAAAGAAAATAATCACTCCTGCAGAATGTCTTTCTGACTTCTTATGGGTGACATTAGCCACAGGGGACAGCCGGACCTGCTTTTTGACACCTTCCTTGGCTTCTCATTCATCTCCCGGTGCAGCTCAACCAGGTGTAGAGAGTGACAGAAAGCCCTGATTATTTTGGCACCTGACTCAGCTTTAGAATAAAAGACCTCGTCTCTGCCACTGGGCCTTCTTGGGTGACCTTGGACAAGTCATTTCTTTTTCTACCTTATCTTCCCCTGCTTGGGAATAAAGATGTCTTTCCAACTAAAGCTGGAAAATTACACGGCCATTAGGATGTACAAAGTCGTCACCGGATTTGACAGGGGCGAGCAAACATTGTCCATATCATCTAATGAAGTTCTCTGCTTTTCCCCACAAATCTTACTGCAGCCATATACCCGTGGACTAGGCGGCTTCAATACTACTACTGTAATGATAATGACCTCTTTTGTAAAGCACTGAGATTTAATGATGAAAAGCACTATACTAAACCGCCTGATCAGTTCTAATTGGGACCCTCGGAGTAACAGCCCACAAAGTAATTGTCTTGGACCTGCCAGGAGGGAATTTTGACATGTGCTGGTTTACACCTCCCAGCTTCCCTAAGCCTGAGTTTGCTGATTATTCAAGGTATGGAGCAAGACCTGATTCTGAAGTTTTCATATTGGGAGAGTGATGGGAGTGTATCGGTTTGCTTTGCAAGATTTTAGAGGTCTAGTAAGAGCTGGAATCCTAGGTGTTAAATAGTGCAACAGTTAAAATACATTTATCATTAACACTCTTGATTTAATTGCTGTTGCTATTCCATAGAAGACTTGTACCCTTTCTGTCCTGACAATCACTTCTTTAAAATACTGTATCCATAATTCTCCTGCTGAGGCTTTTTTTGTATGTCTCCTTTATTCCTCTCCCCCATTGATTTTCAGACTATTTCAAGGACTAGATTTAAATCAAAGGGCCTGTCTTTGACTTTAATAAGCTTTTAATAAAATCTGAAAAAATGAAAAATAAATAAAAAATGCCACCAACACCCCTCCAAGAGCAGTTTTTACGAGGGTTTGCCTGTTTGCCTCCCTGCTCTAACCCCACAAGACCCTGTCTTCTGTGTGTACTGCTTCCCTATACACCTGGCCATAATTAAGTAGTCTTTGGTTTTCTTTCAGTCCTAACCTTGTTTTACCAAACAAGGTGTAATGTAGTAGTGGGGGGAGCTTATAAAAGAATTAACTTCAAGTCATGTAAGGCCTGACTGCCTGGTAAACATGCCACCCAGTAAGCGACTTATTTATTTCAAGGTGAGTTTTAAAATGTTGACTGTTTTGAAGCCTTGGATATCTCCCTTCACAGTAGAATCGTGACTTTTCTTTACCTTTTTTTTTTTTAATTTTTATTCCCCGTCGTGATATTTTTGTTTGTTTAATGGAAAGTTACAAGTAGGTGAGGATTTTCTCAGAGTCCTCGAAACTTGGCCAGCGGATAAACTGGTTAATAAGAACAGATCCACCAAATTAAAGCACTTCAGTGGGGTTTGGATTGAAAAGTAGAACATGAAAGAGGAAATGAAGGCAATGCAGTATGGACACCACACATGATCTTACTCTCCTTTCAGGTAGGAGCTAGCACAGCAGTTTTTAACAATCAGCCCTTGTGTATTTGTGTGTTTTCCTTCCCTCCATGTTGTTTCACAGTTATCTGTTAGTAACAGCAGTATTATTACACACAGATTAAAAGACAGGCAGCTTTTAGGCTCCCTGACAGTTGGCCAGAGCAGAGATTAGAGATAAAAGTTAATCCCATGAGGTAATAGCAAAAAAAGAGTACAAAGACATGAGATGAGCCGATAATGGTTTGTTTAGGTAAGAAGGCTTCCCTTGCCTTGGTGATTGGCTCTTGCTCAGTGGTGCTCTGAGTGATAGCTTCCCAAATCCTTTCTAAGGTTTATAACAGTTAGTAGTGGGCTGGGGAGAGAGCTAGGGGAAAAATATGGCAGCCAGCAGTGGTAAAATATAATGAAATCATTCTAACCATACATGGAAGGTGCCAGACCATGGGGGAGATGAGAGATGTTTTCTTCCACAGCTGCAGAGCTATTAGTCAGTTAACACTTGGACGGAGGGAGGTTAAAAAAGTCTCAAAGTCAGGGTTTAAAATATCAAAGAAACTTATGTTTATGTTTCTTGTAAAGGGAAAAATAACTTGAAAATGGAACAACATGAATATGACTGAGGGCAGTTAAAATGTTAATAGTCTGATAGATTTTAAGTTACAGTTCTCTTGAGTTTCACCGTTCCTGGCTGTTTCATTGTACCTAGTGCAGAGAGAAAAGTTTTCAAAGATTCCCCTGTAATTCGTGTACTTAGGAATGCTCTTAAATCTGCATGACATCACAAATGAAATTCAAATAAATCCATCCCTTTATAGTCGTTATGAAGGGATATTCAGCAGAAGATTAGGAACATGAAACAAGTGAATCTTTCCTTCTGTACAGCCCTATCATTTTGCAGCTAACACAGATAAATATGTGTTTGAAATGGAAGCTATCTACCAACCACTGGCAATTCAGCACTTCGCTGCGGTCTCAAAATTGAAGAGGTGGAAATTCATATCTTTGTTTTTTTTAAACAAAGATTGATGAAAGCAGTAGCGTTACGATTCTTGAGTACAATAATAATATCATTCCGAAATAACCAATTAGCAAGCTAGAATTACTGGACCTGCCTTAAAACTGGCTGTTGCTAACAGTAGGCTAAGAAAGTGAACTGTAATAGAAATAAAAGTGTGCTGTGTTAGGGCATCTAGCCATCAGAATTGAGGAAAGGAGAAATTTGCCCTCACATTTGCTGCTTTATACTTCTCTTTCGATGAGGGCAGGGAAGTAGCAGGAATACCAAAAGGCACAATTATAAATAGAGCTCCAGAGTCACCAAAGAATGAGTTCCATAAGATAAAATTTGTTCTAATCTCTGAATTTCTTTAGTTCCCCTAAGAATCTGTTTCAAGGAGTCAGTAAATCAAAATCTGATTTATTATTATTTTCTGTCAAGGATTGAATAGCTAGCTACTAATTAATACCTCATTTGGAATATTAATGAAAATCATGTGATGAAAATGCAGAGGCCTTTGAAGGAAAAGTGATGAGAAGGCTGGGAACTAACTAGTCAAATTTTGTCACTAAATTTAGAAGGAAGTAAAACTATTATTTTTAATACTTTTTTTTTTTTAGTATAACAAAATATTTCCGTTGCTCACTAAAGCGTTCACCATCCTTTCAGGGTCTGTGGACTGTGGGACAAACTGGGCTAGTAACATTTGTAGATTAGTGTTCAAATTCATGAAATCTGAATTGTTCATTGTTTGTTTGAGACAAAAATACTAGTTAGCAATCAGAAAGTATTGTACTATGTCCTCTTTCTGCATTTATACATAACTGAAGTGTTTGCAAGAAGCCATCTACCAGTGGAATGAAAACACTACTCCACAAATCAGTAATATGACGGTTTTACTTGAGAGGCCCACCATCTTTCAGGAAATACCAGTTTCCTTCAAATACGGAAGCACAGGCTATTGTAGGTACCTTACAGAACCATCATCTTCTAATGGGTGAGATACTAACATAGCTGAAGTCACACTATGACATCCTCCTACAGAACAGCATGTCTGACAGTGTCTTTTGTGGTGACCATAGCTGCAGACACTTGCAGGATGTTAATTTGTGAATAAAAAGGGGTGAGAGTTGGAAATTTTCACTTTCAGGATTTCCTGATAGAAAAAAAAATTAATTTTTTTATGACAGTATTTTCAAGTTAGGCCATTCTTTGTTGCAAGTGTTTGTCCAGATATGATGCAGTTTTGCATCCTTCTCTGTCTGAAAGCCTGTGAACTTGCCAAGATGCGTCATGTCCTGTTTTGTTGTTTTGATTTTGGTTGTAGAAATTCCAGCCCCATTTTCTCTTTTTTGTGCTTGAATGAGCAGGAAAAAGAAGTCAGGTTTTGGAGAATGTCCTTTTCCAAAGGGGTTCAGCTGTTGCTCTTAGCTCCTTGCTTCAGGCTCAGTTAGATTACAACAAAGTCAGGTTACAAAGTTGTAAGAAGTTGTAAGAAACTGATAGCAAAATTTAGTCTCTTTTTTTGTGGGTTTGGTTTTTGTTTTTTTTTTTTTAGCTTTAGAACAATTAGACAAGAGAAGGAAACAAAAGGAAAAATACCAACCTCTCCACTAGCCATAAGAATTGTCCTGTTCCTTTTTGTCATTCACGTTTTTGGATATGCATTTACCATAGCTTTCATAAACAGTGCTACTATAATTGGTTCTAATAGATTAGAATTCTAGTAGATTAATTCTAATAGATCAGAATTTCATGGTGCATGTAGCTTGCACACAATTGGTTTAGGAGTAAATTGAGGGGAGGGGTTTTCTCCAGTCTCTCTTTTTATCATTTGCTGCTACTATGTGTCATTCAGAGTCCAACTCAATCAAGAGTCTATTACTGATAGCTGAACAATGTGGTGCCTAAAGATCTTTTATGATGCAAAAGTGGGCAGTTGCATTGTGTCCCTTTCAAAAGGCATGACATAAAAAAAAGAATGAAAGAAAGAACTTTACATACAGTCTTTTAGATAGGAAAGTGATTCATTGGAAATAGGTTTTGGCTATAACTTTCTTGTTTAGAATCCTAAATTGAGTAACAGAGCTTTGTGAAGATTTTGATTTTTATTTTTTTTTAAGGGTCAAAGAAATGACGTGAAATTGGAGCGTCTCTCCGTTTAGTCTGCTAAGGCTGTTGTGATCCTCTAATGGTGCTTCTCAGTGCTTCACATATGCCTAACTTTTCCCAAATTAAGGAAGGTGGAAATAAGACCATTTAGGCTCCTTGCAGCACACTTTGGTACCATCACATGCAACGGTGTGTGTAAGGATCAGTGCTTGGTGTTCCCTTTAGGGCTAGTGTACAGTTTACGTGGACAGTATATTTCATCTTCTTTTGAATTGGGAGCATATTGGGGAAAATCTTACGTTTTCCATTGTTGCAGTCAGACATCACATAATGATGATGAGTTGATATAACCCTTGGGTTAGATGATAATCAAGTATTTGTGCACATTTCTTGACTGTGATAATCTATAAATAAACAAGCAGATTCCACAAAAATAGTCTTTTTAAAAACATTTTGCCTGTGTCCATTGGCTTGCATGGTCAGACGTGCCAGAGAAATAGGTGTGGGTTTGTTATGCTTTAATACGTTGGCGCAAAAAGATGAAGTCTCCATGCCCCAGGAAAGTCAGGGAAAATAAAAAATATCCTCATGTTTTTTATTTGTCAGGATCAAAGGGTTTGGTTTGGTTTTTATGTGAACTGCCCTATTCCTAACTGTAGAAAGTCACAAACTTAAATGGAAATCAGCCTTTGTGATCAGGAACCAGATTGTAATTTGTAAAATGAATGTGGCTTCACTGTGGTGCCGGTGGAGATCCCCTGCCCAACTCAAAAGTTGTACCTTTCTCCCAGTGATGCTCTATAGGCAAACAGCAGTGATTTTGTGTCGCTGTTGTACAGCTCTTCACAAGAGCGTGTGCCTGGAGGTATGGTCTGACCGCTGATAAAATACCTGTACTCTGAACCAGACAGCTTTCGTATGCTCTATAGTACAAAATCAAAAGGTAAAATTATGTCTTCGGTTTCTCACACCATTTTGTGTTAATAGAGCAGTAGGAAACAGGAATGAAAAAAGTAACAGGAATCCCTTTATCTCAAAAAAATGAACCTGTAGAAGATTTTGAGTCATTTTCTTCTCTTGCTGTTTTCAGAAACAAACTTCTATACAGCGATGATCAATTTGATCAGAGAAAATAAGTCTTTTACCAAAAAAAGCCAAAACAACTTTAAGCAAGAACTCCATCAGTCATTCACAGGAAGATGTAGGGTATTTTGCTTCTATTTCTTTCCAGTCTTTTCCAGCCTCCTACACGTCTGGGTTATAGGTGGGGGTCAAGTTGGGAAGTGTTAAAAATCAGAGAAGAACGATTTTTGGTATGTTTAACGTTTATCTGAAGGTAAGAAAAACCACCGAGAAGACTTCTTTAGTGAGTGAACTTTCCTGATAGTTTAAGAGACCCAGGTGATTCAGGGAGTCTCAACAATGTCTACAATTTTAAGTAATTATGTGAACTTTCCGGGTTTTAAAGGTTATTCCTGTGCCTAGCGGTACAATATGTTCGCCGTGACTGGCAACTTTAGGGAGCGTGCGGTTTTTTTCTCTGTTGACTCTTGGCTACCGTTTGGTTCATGCTCTGCTCTGTATTCGTGACAGCAAATTGATTTAAGTTACAGCAGGAAAGAGAGAGAGTGTGTGTGTGCGTGTGTGTGTGAGCGCGTGTGTGCATGCGAGCAAGCAAGCGAGCGCGGGGGAGAGGGAGAGAAAGCAACACGCCTGTGTGAAATGTACCAGGGAGCAAGGCAAGGATACTGAATGGCAACATTTAGGTATTGACTGTGACATTGTATTAACCTTTTTAATGGATGTATGTAATAAAGTGACATGTAAATGGAGCACAAGGGGAGATATGACACTATATCTGGAAAAGGATAAAACAGTCAGTGAATACTGGGCTATTATAGCAGTTTGCAAACCTTGGATAAACTCAGTCAGCGGTTGTATAATTGGTTATTCAATCCCGACCCTTGTTCACAGCTCAAAGCCAGGAACACTGAGACCTGTTGCCAATTTGAGTGAATGCAGTGACTGTACTCGGCCGGGGCCTAACACTGGAGCCAGGCCTTTTCCTGTGGGCTGGTTTCCACCATGTCTGGGACTGGCGCGGTGACAGTAGCCCTTTTGTTGTGAAAGGCTGGCTGGTACTCCCCTCCTTTGCAAAATGTCTAACAGCTACACAAATATAAGAAAATAGGAAAAGGGACTTACTGTAGCTTTTCTCTTACCGAGTCTAAACGTAGGGGCTTGGAAAAGGAGGTGAAGTTCCAAGCAATAAGGAAAACTGCAGCGCATTGCGAAACGTTACAGCCAGATAAGGAAAGCGCCGTGTCCTTCCAACCGTGGGGAAAACTGGATTCTCTTAAATCATGTGAGACACAAACTGTACACCCAGAGCGATGCGCTCCGGCTCCCGTTCGAAATCCTCACCCCTGCACGTGCAGCCGTCTCCCAAGCAGCTTGGGAAGCACCCTGAGGGGAAATGATTTCCGTGGGCCCGCTGGGAGCACAGGAGCTCCTGCGTGGACCCGCTCCATGAAAAGTTCAAAAACGTTTGATGTTGTCATCATGGGTTTGCTTGAGAACCGCTGGCTGATGGAGGTTGTCGCTCCCATTATGGAGGCAGCATTGTATAAGCCAGCTGGAGATGAACGGAGAGAGTGTTAGAAGTACCCCGGTTCCCTCCGCCCTCATCCCTACACACACAACTTTCCAGTAAAAGCAGGGAGATATTTATGGAATGTCCTGACTCAGAAGCCAGCTGTTTCTCTTCTGGTAAAATGGTAGTTAGAAATAAATCAGAAGAAGGTTTGATTTTGGTTGATGAAATAATGAATATTCAGTAATATATATAGAAGATGAGCCTAGATGAGCTAATGGTCCCTTCTGGTTTCCAGCTTTTTGTGAATGAGTGTGCACTGCTGTCAATCTACAGTTTCTCTTCTCCCCCCCTTTTCCCCACATTTCTCTAGGTTTTAGTAGTGGGATCTTGCTCCTTTACGAGCATTATAGTTTCTCAATATACCTAGGTTGCACAGTAATATTTTTATCATGTTATCAAACGATACCTCCTCAGACAGAACGGGATTTGTTGACACAGAAGATTATTCACAATCTTTTTAAGTTACAAAATAAAATCGAGGCAATGGTTAAAAATTATATGCATCTAGATCACAAAGAGATGGGCTTGGAGGCTAATCTCTTTGCCATTCTGATTTACTCTAGTTCAGAGAAAATAATACAGAGTGCCCGATTTAATGAAAGGCTGCAATTCAATCAAGAGGTTCTGCTGAGGTCATATAATATAAATGGTTACAGCACCTCTTGACTGAGTTACAGCCTTGATAATTCAGTACTTTGTTGTTATTTATGAGGGTAACTTTTCAAAGCAATCTGCATATCTCCCGCTAAAACCTGCTTTGAAAATTTTATACCATGATGTCATTGAAAAAGAATTTTTTTTTCTTTTGGTAAGGAAAGAAAAAAAAAAAAACAACCAACAAAAAACCACACCAGCAAAATGAGAGGGGAAAGGAATGCTTTGTTTTAGAATAGAAAATTAATCACTTGGAAATGGACTGGTTATTGTGAAGCAAATGCAGGAAGAGTATTGAACTTGCAATACATGAGAAAAACTGCAGAAACTCCTGCCGAGGCTTTTAATGGAAAGTACACCACACCATCTCATTATAAACACAGCTTTGGGAGCGAAGAGTTGTAACAGTGGAGAAAAAAATGTCATTATGGAAATACATATATTTTTTATAATCATAGCTAATGTAGCTCAGCCTTAATTGAAGTATTGTATGGAGTAGCAGGAGCACACTGTAGTGGGGACTCTTGGAATTTGGGTATTTGGGGTGTTTATATGAAGAAGAACGTAATATTGCCTGCTGGCAAAACTAGAATGGTATAGCCATCAGGAAAACTGCACTGAGTCCATTAAAGCCTATCCCTATTGACATTGAAAAATCCACTCAGTGTATACCTCATCTTCTTAATTCCCCCAAATATTATCTGTGTTTTATGTTACAGTGCAATATTGTATGTATGGTGCCTCCCTTAGGTCAATGTTTCCAATTTAGTGAATTGTAGGTGTCTGACTGGAGAGTCTACGCTCCTCTGTAGAAGAGTGAATGCTTAGATGCCTCATTAATTTAACATAGCTGAGAGACTAGTGGGCCTAAAGGATTTTGTGGTAGCCCCACAGAGAGCTACCCTAATGTAATTTAAATAGGACAGAGGAAACTTTTTATTCCTTTATTTTCGGAGTTAGAAATGTTCAAAGTGGTAATAGCTGCTTTTATATGTTTTGAAACTTAGGAAAAGTATCTGAAATATATATGGAAGCAAGTGTTTCAATTAAACTCAGATCAAGGCTTTGCAGAAGCCTAGCTTTTGTGCAGGGAGCTCTAGCAAGGCACACCTATGGTGCTCCTGTTTTTTCTTTAGCAAAAGGTAAATGGGAGTGGGAAGAAGGATAAAAAGTACAACACACTGCCTACCAAGTAAGCCACAAATCACAGCTCAGTTACTCTTCTTCAACTCTGAATTCTTAGAAAGCAAAGTGATTTTCCTCAGTCGATTGTTTTGGAATAGACTATCACTCACAAGATTCACCGAGAATTGAAGAATTTCTGTTGTCAAATTTAGAACCCACTGATGGATTCCATCTAGATATAGTAGGGAGTTGAAAATTTAGAGGCCACGTTTCACAAAGATCTGGAAAAAGTTTGACTTTGGGATTTCTGCATTTCACTTCTCTGCCTGATTTAGAATGAGATCAAGATTATTGTTTTTTTAAATAAAAGTCTATTTAATTTCAATGAAGAAAGTGTAGTTGGTTCAGAACTGCGCATTTTCCACCTTTTCTTATGAAAACAGTAATTTTATACTTTCCTTAATCGGCCATATAATAAATAATATCCTGGCTCTTCTGTTACATATAAAGCTAAAGCTGATGGTGCCATCTTTAACCCTATTCCATTTTCCATTACCAGCCCTGCCATCCTTGCAAGGATAGGCATAGAGTATTCTATATTATGCCCTAGAGTGTGACCTTTGTTTTTTTAATTAGACTGCCTTTTCTGTATTCCTGATTCAGCCTGTGTTGGAATAACTGGAAAGATGCTCTTCGGTGTACCAAGAATTAGGTGGGACCCTCTGGCTCCATGATCTGCTGTAATGGAGCCCAAGAAATACAGGAGCAAATGGGAAAGTTTCCCAGAGATGTGTGATGCTCTGGGAGACACTTGGAAGATTAGTCTCCATTTTACACCAAGCTTCTAGTAAGGCACTTTGATTTCTTTAGCAAGGGAGCGGGAAGCTGTGGAAATTGGTGAGGTGGTGCTTAATGGCTGTGTTCATATAACCAGGAGGCTCCCAGTTTAGTTTTGTGGTTAGAACATAGGAGAGAAGGGAAGCCAGCACAGAATAGTTCGTTCTTTCTCTTCTCTTCTCTTCTCTTCTTCCCTGTAACCATTGTATTTTACGTGGCATTTGACCGTGTCTGTTTGTCATTCATGTGGCTTATTCCCCCCTCTGTCCCCTGAGTACACTGGCAAATGCCGTTGAAGAGGGGAAGGGGGACACGGGAGGGCAGGATTGTGTGGTTTTTGCCAATTGCAACTCTTAAGACTTTGCTGAAAGCTGCAGTCATCAGTCTGGTTATGTGATACAGAAATTTATTCCATCGGCTTTCAAGGTATAGACTGCTTTCATTTACGCCATAGCATCCCCTCAGGATTAAGTCATTTGTTGCTCTGGCATTCTCTTAAAGCCTGGTCACAAAAGAGAACTTTCTGAACAATGGGCCTGTTATCCTATTCAGCCTTTTCTGATCTATTAAATTCCCTGTTACACCATTCTGCAATTACTCCATACCCCACCTTCCCAGACCCCCTGTTCTCAAGCAATCTGGGAATTTGCCCTTGTCATTTGCCTCACTCCACGGGAGCCCCACATCCCTCTGTTTCCTCACACCACTTCTGATACTGACCCTGGGTCCTTTTTGGGGCTTGGCATGCTCACATGTATTTGGTATTACTCTCCTTCCTACCTGCATACCAGACAAACATTTAATGTATGTTTATTCAAAGACTTCTCTATCTTACTCAGAGAGAGGTAGGTTTAAACGAAAATATTTCAGTCTTAGCCCTGGTTTTATCTCAGGGTTGGGGAAAAAAAAAAAAGCTGAATTGCATGCAGTTCTTTTTCCAAACATCTCTTATTTAGATAGGAAATAAACCTCTGTGTAAACTGCATATTGTTAAGCACTGTATCTGCAAAGAGAGGTAGGTACCATACATGAGAGGTCAGCGTTAGTCACAACATTAAATCACAAAAGATATGATTCCATATAACAGTTTGATGTTGTTTTTCAGACACAGCTCATTAACGTATTTTAGATGTGTCAGTGTTAAAATGAAGGTACAGTTGATAATGGACTTGGATTGATTTATTTTTTCGCAGCAGCAGCAACAGTTCTCTGACTGAAGCAATTTCTGCAGGAACATTAAAATTTAGCTGAGTTTCTTGAGGACTTGGAGATAGTTTGAATCAGTGTTCAGAGTTACCCCACAAAGATAAAGACAGAAGATGACAGAGCCAGGAATACCAGCAATAAAGCTGCACAGATCTGTGCACAGATCTGCTCTTTGGGTTCATTCACAGATCTCGGGTTATGTCCAATATGCTCTTCATTTACAGATTTAGTCTTTATTTGAAGGAGCTATCACTCCCCAAAAGCACCACTTTTACTGTCAGGAGGATCATTTTTAGGTCTTGCAAGATTGCGTTCCTGAGTATAGGTCCAACTTCTCATGAGGATTTCTCACTAATTCTCAGATCATGCATTATGATCCCCATGTTCCCTTCCTTACTCAGTTACAGCCTAGTCGATGCTTGAGATCAGTCATAGAGGGAAGTTTGGGTTTGGTTTGTTTGGTTTTCTTTCAGTAGGGAGGAGGTGTGGTCCTGTTGAGGGTTTTGAATTATCAGGCCAGAGCCTTAGGAGAGACAGGGCACTGATTAGAACTTCAGACTCATAAAGACCCATGTTGTTGACCTAGATGATTTGCTGCTTTCTGTACCAGCCAGAGCTTTTCAAGGAGATGCTTTGCTCCTCTTGTAACCGTGGAAGGTAGAAATAATCAAGACAAGAATACCGATGCGAAGATCAACCGGTACCAGATTTCTGTGTGGTAACACAATGTGAAGCTTCTGCCTCTTCACAGCAGAAGCCAGATGTCTATTACCACCACACCTAAGAAGTGAAGAATTAATAGGATCCTGAACTACAGATGTTGCAAAGAAGGTGGTCCCTCCCAAGTGGTTCTTTTGTCATTTGAAATTCTTTATCCTGCTTTGGTTCAGCTTAAGCCTCCTCTCCACTGATCTTAGAGGGCTATACAAGCGAATGCTTTGGAATGGAAAGAAAGAATTGATATTATGAGAAAGACCTCATTTCAGTCATTTGGAGAAATAGGCTTTCTCAAATAGATACTTTGAGAAATCTGGGAGGATGAGTACACCTATCCCTCCGTTGGTTTTTGATGGAACAAATTAGGACCCAGAGCAACAAGGACAAGCTTGTTGGACAAACTGGGAAAAGGCCAACTCTAGGTGGCAGCTGATGACATTAGTGGCATGGAGGTGGGGGGGCTGTTTCTTGCTTTAAAGTAACTTCCCATCATCAGAAGTCATCATTGAATGCCCCAGGATGGAGGTGACGTCCAAATGTTGACATTCTCGATATTTCTGGGGTCTGTGTTCTTTTTACCAGGGAGAATGCAGTGCCTCTTGATGGTCATCATTGTGTAAAGAGCTGCTCACAGAATGACCTTAAATCTTGGGAAGGTACTCTGTTCCTGCCCTGCATTCACCTTACTGCTCCCTGGTGATTTGTGAAGCGATCCTGAATGCAGATGATCTCTCTTGTGGAACTGGACAACTATTTGCAGAAGAAGTTTTATCATCCCAAGGTGAATGGAGGAAGTCTAAGTTTTCTAAAATAGTCTGAAAAAGTTCTGCTGCAGACTATGAGTATGACTCCTCTCTGATTAAAAAAAAAAAAAAAAGGAATATTTTGTCCCTTTAGATTGCTGGCAGTGATTGGAAGGCATAGGTTATGCTCAAATCTAATAAATCCCGTTGTCTTTTCTGATAGCAAAAATTCAGGTTACCTCCTCTCTTGGGTGGCTGGGGAATGGGGGAATTTGGTGTTGGTGACCGGCCGTTTTCAATAGTCAAGGAGTGGCTGCAGAGCTGCCCTGACTCTCCTGCTCCTTCAGTGCATTGTGTAATATAAGTACGTTATGGATTTTGACAAATGAGTTGCCTTTCTTAATCATACTCTTTCCTTGTTCTCAGTATTGTTTTCTTTGTCTTTCTTTTCTCCCCCTCTTTGACTTTTCTGCTCTTACTTTGACTTTCCTTTCTCCTTGTCTAGAGCTATTATGTTAAAGAACTATGCATAATAGACTTTCTCTGATTTCTCTTCGCTTATTTGGGGATTACCTGTCACAAGGGTTACATGGCTGAACCACCCATGTATCTCGATGTTATTCTCTAGCTCAGGAAGGAAAATGCTCGATCAAAAGGAAACCCAGTGTATTTCCTCTCCCTATTTACGCTGAAAATAACAGAGTCCAAAAAATCCATGAATGGAGACAAGTGAGAACAAACAGAACAAGTTGTCAAGACAGATGGAATGCTGTACTTCAGTGGAGAAGCCTGTGTGCAAATCTTGGAAGATTATTTTAAGTCCAAAGATGACATTAGCTTTAATAATTTCTACTTAATTTGACATAATGATTCCATGCAAATATCATTTAGATCACAACTAGCAGTCTGATTTACTGTGAAACTACCTGCAGTTCAGAAGCAGTGATTTATGGTATACATCTTTTTTTTAATTATTATTATTGTTGTTCTTATCTTTTTGGCATCTGGCAATCAATGATTGAGATTTTGTTTTCGCATATGTTGTGCAAGAGGAGTTCAGGATGTGTAGTTGTTTAGCATCAGGCGTATGTGCTTTAATTCTCACTTCCAGTGGTAAAACAGTCTGTCATATTTTTAAGGAGAATAGAAATCTGAGCCTACTGTGTGTTTTCTTGGGTGTTTCAGGGGGATATCCTTTTTAGTTTTCTATTTTCAATGTTTTAAATGCTTTTAAAGGTTTTTATTAACATCACAAATGACTATTTTATGGTTCTTTCAGTGTTATCATTAGATTTGAATTATAATAGTATACATTTACTCTAGGAAGTGAACAATCTATTGACTGTAGCCCTTTTGCTACACAATTACGCCAGCTTACAATGCAAATAAATAGGTCCAGATGATCAAAAGATGTAGATGCTTTTACTTCAGTTTGATTGGTAACATATATTGCTAAACCTAGCCATTCCATCATATGTCAATATTGTGATTTATTTTTTTTTACCATTATATTTTCAACTTTCAAGTGTATTTTCTCTCCCAGGTGACTTACCTGCTGGTTTACTGATTCCGTTTGGAGGTGGAATCGCCTGATTTGCCTTCATATTCACCTAGTTTGGCAGGACAGGGGCAACAGAGGGTTTGCGTTTGATGGAGCTTATCTGTTATAGACAGTTCATTAATTGAGTGACTTCAACTAATAAATGTAGGTCTATGAATGCGTGTATTCGTTATTAGGATCAGAAAATACTTTGGCACGTTTTTTTCTCCTAATGGTCACAGGACTGAGTGTGTCGTTTAAATGGGTGCAGTCATTTTCATTTGAGGGAAAATTAACTTTTCTTCCCTCTGCATTTGTTCTCTGAAGAGGATTCTAATGTAGTTGGTGAAATGCTAAGAAGAGCAAAGAAAAATTGCATTAACCTCAAAAGTGGGAATATCTTATTTATCACCTAACCTTGTACTTATTCTGCAAAAAACAAACATGGGGCAGCGGGGGGAGCGAAGTTCTTCTTTCTGTCCCAACTTCCCCCTCCCGTTCCTCTCATTGTCACCCCTGGCAGTGTAACTAATGGTCATATCTGGATCCGTCCCTCCCCACCTCCGCTCCGCTGACATCATAAATTATCCAGATCTAAATGGACAACATTCATTAGCTGTGCACTTTACAGAAAGAGCCAGCTCAGGAGCTAAGCGCTCGCCCATTTTTATTAAAAGTTAAAAAGCTCCTTGCTGTCACGGAAAGGGGGAGGTTGGAGGAGGTACAATGGAGGACAGTGCCGCAGAGCTAATAAATAAAAATAATAACTATTACCATTGGTTGAGTGACCCGGGGAGAAGAGCACTACCGAGCCATTTGTTGTTCCCTTTCACTTGTCAACAGCAGTGGCTTAAAAGCCTTCGCCATTGTTCAGGGCCTAATAGCACCTGTTGGGAAGATAGGAAGACAGCTGTCAAAAAAAGAAAAAAAAAAAGGAAAAAAAAAGAAAGGAAGAGGGTGGGGGAAGGAGGGTGGAAACCGATGATTAGTTCAGTAACAGGCACTTTGGTGCAGCTGCAGCAGGACATTTTGTGGCTTCCATTGGGAGATGAGGCTCTTCCCGCTCCCCAGTGCTCACTGGGACAGGCACTGGCAGAGGCCAGAGCGTGCAGGGGTGCCGGGCAAGGTGCCCGTTTCTCAGAGCGGTGATAGTTAACCAACAACTAAAACCCCCAAACCCCAAACCGGGCCTCGACAGCGGAAGTGGTGGCTTTGTGACAAGAGCGCTCGTTTCACTTTTCTTTTTAAGCTTTTCCTTTTTTTTATCGCTCTCTTGCATTGACAAATAAGGCTCCTCGTCCCACTTTGTCAAGGTAAAGATGGCAGGAGGTGGTGGAGCTCCTGGTGTCAACAGCTCCCCTCGCAGCCGATCGTCCGGAGCCAAGAGCCGCGTGCTTTCTGGTGGTGGGAAATAATGGCTGGTGGCAAAGGCTGGAAGATAGGCTATTTAGAAAATTGTCTCCTCAGCTTCATCACATACAGTCCTTGCTTGGGTCATTTTGAGGAAAATGATGAGCCCTTTAGAACACTTTTTTTTTTTTTCCCCCTCCTGTTTTTTAAAAAAAGTTGTTTTGAGATTTTCAGGTAAAGATGCTGTAGTAACTATAGGTGAAGGGTTACATTGCTGCTGTTGAGTTTGGGATTTGGGAAGTGGAGTGGTTGAGCTTCAGAAGGATTCCCTTGAAATTCTAGCCAAACACTGTACTTCTCAGTTTATGTTTTATGGTTATTTAGATTATATACTTTTTTTGGCTCTCTCGGGTTTTTCGTTTTCGAGGGTTTTTTCAAGAAAGCATTTAATTAGTTAAAAAGAAAAGATCTTTCCTGTCAAAGGATAAGCCTAGAACATCTTTAATGATGTGTCAATACCCATAAAAAGTTAGTGTATAGTCATCTTGTTGAAGGCTTTTTTTAAGCCCTCTTGCTTCTTAAGGATGTGCTGAAGGTGTAAAACTTTAGGAGACCAAAAACATTGCCCGCTGTTAATATTAACAAGATAATATGGCCCTTTAATTAGAAACTGGCTCTGTTGGTAGCACTAATACAAAAATATATTTCAGGGGAATACGTATTTCGGTGGAGTATCTCTGTCCAACTGAGACAGAAAAATAAAACTGAAGAGAAATTTAATGGTATTTAATTCCAGATGTCTCTGTTTTCATGTTGTTACTCTTGAAATAGTCTCTGGAAATATTAAAACATCTTTGTGGTTTCAGAATTTCAGTGAAGCTCAGGCTTGGTATAGTGCCTCCTTCTGTCAACTAACACAGAGGGTTTTTGCTGGGTGGGCCACTCCTGAGAAAATCAATTCCTTCTTTCATTTAGAGATGCCTGGAATTAAAGAGGCATTAGAGAGTTGTAGAACAGAGATTAAGACAAAATTCTCTTTTCTCATGCGTAGGAGAGGTGTTGGGGTTTGGGGTTTTTTTTATTTTACTGTTGCCCTTCTTTTCATAAAGATTCCTACTGGTGTAATTTTAACATCAATGAAAAAGGAAAAGGTTTCTGCTCAGGTGTTTGAAAGTAAGTTATTCTGTTTCATTTATTAATTTTTTCCTTTATTTTTTTCATTTTGGGAAAGTATGGGGAACATTTTTAAACTTAAACTAATTTTTTTTTTAAGGTTGGTATGGTTAAAAAGACTTGTTTCATTCTTGTCTGTTGCTCTAATTAGGGGTGAAGAAGAACAGTGGCAGGAGGGACTTGGGATCATTCTAAAGATTCTATATGCTGAAAAAGATGTTGTAGCAACACTTGTGCCAATGAAATGCCACTTTTGGCAGAATGTGTTCATGATCGGCTCTTTTCGGCCAACTCACTGGCCTGGATCTCCAAAAGCAGTCAGAGCCTAATTCCTTTCCAGAATGAGATTTATGCTCCTGAATGCCTTCGGGAATCCAAAGCACTGAGTCCCAACAAATTTCAGTGACAAAAGATATATTGTTCTGTGCATGGCATCCAGTGCTGCTCACAGTGCCTCAGTGTGCCCTTCTCCGGGGGACACAGTTGCTGTGCTGCAGAAATGGAAAAGGCAGACGTTGAACCAGTTCTCGAACCGGTCGTATCCTACGAGGTATTTGCAAAGACAAGGATTTAGACAGAGGGTGACTGAGCAGTGACTACAAACTACACCATTCCTGTGTTTCTTCAGAATAATTAAGCTGCAGTGGTTTGGGGGGGGGGGTTATCCTGCAAGTAATGCAAACCTATCTCCATATGAATCTGAGGCAACCAGCATTGGCTCCAGGCTTGATGTGTTGAGGCAGATGGATGGAGGTGTGAGTGGAGCACGCCCTGGCACACAAATATGAGTGTCACCTCCCCGACAGCGAAGCGGGTGGCAGTTACCATAGAGCAGCTTGGAACCCTAGGTTATTATTCTTTAGAGGGTGATCAACATACGCTTAGTAGCCTTGATGGGATCTGTTGTCACTAAGGTATGTAAGGCAATGAAGTAGGTACTCTACGAGTTAGCGTGCTGGAAATAACAGAGATTGAGCTGGAATTCCCCGTTGTTCTGAGGTGGGAGCAGGGATGCAGGCACTCTGTTCGTCACAGAGGTGGTTTTGTTGGGTACACAGATCTCGGAAGGGATTTCTGGACGTTTTATTGACATAGATAGAGGTTGTCAGTCTAGAAGAGTATATGGCAGACTTTTAGAAACACCTGAATTTTTCCCTATCTGAAAGCAGCTAGCTCTGTCCCGAAGCTATATACCAATAGAGGGGATGGAAGCTGTGAAAATCTTGACTGTTGGCTCTGTAACCCCAAAATGAATGTAGACTCTGCCGCTAGGAAATTGAAGGACTGGCAGAAGGTATTGCGTGGCTTGATTTCTTTGCGTTGTACGTGGCGTATCTGGAGTGCGACGCGGCTCCTGGAGTAGGTGACCATTTGTTGAAGCAAGACAGCCTGAAAAGTACACAGCTAATGGTGCAACTGCCAGTGCATTCAGGTGATGGAAACTATAAAAATTTCAGACAATAGCCTGACTGTTCCTGAGGGTGTAGTTGAATGAGATGCTGGTTTTGGCCACGGACCTAGCTTAAGAAGTCCCCGTGCCCTCCCCCTGTCCTGCTTAGCCGTGTGTTCCTGCCTTGTGCTGTGGTTTGCTGGCTCCTCACTTATCCTAAGGGATAATTAGTTCAACAAATGGTAGTACAGTGTAAAGACTACTCTAACCTTTTCTTCCTAATAAGTGTCCTTGTGTTTTTAGGTAACTTCCTTGTAAGAGTGGCACCTTGCGTTGGTGAGCCCTTGTAAAAATAACCGCTTGTGTATTTGTAGATAGAGTAAAATCATATTTTTAGTGGCATTTATAGATTACTGATTTTGATTTTTAAATCTTGAATAACTTATTTATTGTGCTATGGAACCTTTTCTGGCTATGTGAGGTGTTTTGGGTTTTTTTTAGCACAAGAAGCGGTATTCTTGTGCCAGAAATCACAATGAAATTGTCTTATCATTCATATAGTGTATACTTCATTAGTGCAGCATGATGGGTATTCCAAAAGAGAGCCAACAACTGTTGTATTATTAAGCATACACAAAATTATGCAAGCGTGTGCAACAAGAGTACTATGGTAACCTGATGTCATTGCGCACCACAGGTAACTACGATCATCTGTGGATACAGAAGTTGATTTTGTCCTCTGGAATAAAGTGCTGTGGGAGCTAACATGTGGCTGGAGTGGGACTGGAGATTCCAAGAGCAGGAAGGCTGGTTATCCCTGCCAGAGAAGGGAGCTTTTCAGTAGGTTTGGAAGCCACCCATGGACAACATATGTAGCCCAGCTGTTTTCTGCACAGTGGTTGTGATGGAGTGGTGTAGTAAGAGTCACACTACTATGATGCACTGGCCAGAGCACCATAGCTTCCTTATAGCTCATTGAAAATTGAATATTTTGTTCGGCTCTGTGAGTTTATGCCCAAAGACCAGAACCCGTGTTGTGTATTAAAAAAAAAAACAAAACCAAAGAACTCAACAGCACACTCCTTTCTGTCCAGTCAGAGAAGCCCCGGGTAGTATTGTACTTGGCACCACATTTTTGCTTAGCACACCAGAGCAACTATGTCCCACGTTTGAACAATATTTACATTTATAGAGGCGTTCCTACTGTCTTCTCCAAAAGTTTGAAATGCTTTTAGACTGGTGAAAAATTGCAGTACTTTCTGGAAGGCAAGAGAGAAAATGTATGTTGTGTGGTCTTTGATTTCCAAATTTAGATACATTCTGTGTTGTGCCTGCTCATGATTCATAGTGTCTTGCCTAGCTGCAAGTAGTTCCCTAAAAGCATGATTCTGTTGATGGAGAACCATATGTGTATGCAGATGCTGCTGTATGTCTATGTAACCTGCTGATACCAACCATTTCTTCACAATAGTAGCTTTATTTTCTTTGCTCTGAAAACTGTTTCTGGTTTTGTATAGGTAGGGCCTTCGTAATAAAAAGCGGGCGCATAGAAAGCCTTGCGTCTGTGCTTGTCTGATCTTTTAAAGGAAGAGTGGAAATCTGCCCTTAATCTTGTTTCCTGCTGTAGCCCAGAAAGGGTTTGTGGTGGTGCATCAATGCAGAACAGCGTGCCGGTGGGGTGGGGTGGCGAGGGTTGTAGAAACAGTGAGCGGAGTTGTAGCCAACAGGTGTAACGTATTTATGACCGTAACAGAAGGGTGAATAATGGATGGAGGGGATTTGCCAGCTCTTTCATAACATAAAGGAAGGTGCTTGCCAGAAGTGGAAGGTATATCAGCCAGTGCTAAAGTTTATTCATAATCATTTCTGCCGACCAAATACTCCTTCCTCTAGGAATGACGTGTTGGCAGGAAACGTCTGGTGGTCTGGCTGGGTATTGAGCAACTCCTGGCTTCTCTCCACTCTGCTACACTTCATGTCATCATCCTTGCTGAGGCCAAACATCTTTCTTTTACTTTGTTTTAAGGAGTCTTTCTCTTTCATCCCCGGACAAGAGGTGTTCACAGTAGTTACAGAGGAGGGAGCACTTTGGGCATCTCCTCGAGAGAGCACCCATGCTCAGGTACCCCGACACCGTGCAAGTGGAAGTCTCCAGGACTCATATTGTTCCTCTAACTTGCGGTTGACTTAGCTCAGCCTCCTTCCCTTTTATTGTAGTTGTCTCTTCTTTATCATGTCAGAGCTTTGCTCTGCCTTTTCCTCTCCAAATAACGACTCTTCTGGAAATGCCTCATGTGGAAAGCCCCTGTCTTGCACCTTGTTATGACATGGTAGGAATTACGTGACTTTTTTTCTGGAAGCAGGCAGCTGCTTGAGACTGAAGTTTGCTTTTAGTAAATAATCAGCAAAAGCAGAAAGAGGTAATAGGAAGAGATTTGGCAGTGAAGACCGTTCCAAGCTTTGGTAAGTGGATTTCCAGGACCGTAACCCTGGAGCATGGATTGAAAAGAGCTACTGGAGAGGTTAGGTCTGAAGGGACCGCTGCGCTGTGGGACTGCGTTTTTGGAAGGCTGACGAGGCAGGTTGAGGTACATGTGCATCTGTGCTGCCACTGAGTCGAGAGCAGGATTAGGTCACTTCCAAAGGGGAGTTACAATGCCTGAAAAAATTAACACAACTTCTGGAAGTAGACGAAATTAAATAGAAGTCTATCAGACAAGGGTGAAAGTGGTGCCTCTTACTGTGGGTTTGTAGCTTCAGCCACTTCTTGGAAACAAACTGCTCCTTGCTCAGTGTGAAAACTACAAGTTTTTTTAAGGCAATAAGTCAATGAAGCTGTATTTAAACATCAAATACAGAAGGAGAGGGACAGCGGCACACTTGTTAACGTACAAAAAAGTTAGATTAAAAAGTGATTTTGTCTGTCTTCGATGCTTTGCTGTCCAGTACTGTCCGAGCAATTCAGCGTACGTATGTGTGTGCCCAGCAGGTACAGATCAGTGTACACGTGCATCCATACGTGCAAACCGGAGCAGTTAACGTGGGACTGTGGCACCACTGAGAAAGTGGTTTAGTCAGTTCTGCGCGCTGAAGGCCTGCGTGAGAATTACCGGCTGCTGGCATCAGTCTCCAGGTCTCATTGTTGTAGATGAGGGAGTCAGCCTCGATGGTGCTTGGCAGAGGAGGAAGAGGAGGGAGGGAGGGCTGGGGGGCACCGAGGAGCCAATGTGCTGCTGCCACAATGGCTGGCACAGCCGGAGGGCCGTTCACCAGTGGGCATTGCCGTCTGCAGCGATGCGATGCATATGCAAGCAACAGAGACAAGGGGTGAAACAAGAAAAGCAAAACACGATGTAAATACCTCTAGGAAGAGCTAATGACTGACAAATGTGCAGAATAGAGACAGCAGAAATAATTTTTGTGGGTCAATTTGTATCTCTTAATTCAGTCAGTCTCCTCTTCGCCAACATTTACTTAATGATTCCTGTTATTCTTTCCATCTCCGTCTTCGGTGCCCTAAATCCTCTTCTCTAACAACACTTAATCGCAGTGTTTCTGGAACAAGAATGTTTCCCAAACATTAATGAATTACTGTTCACAAACAACCCGTGAACAACTCTTTTGTAGATGTATTCATACTGTGCTGTGGGTAGACTGGGAATTGTTTTACTGTGTGCTGAAGGACCTACCCTGCAAATAGGTAATGGAGCGTATGCTTGTCTTGAGCGGGGCCCAGAAGAAATGGGGCTAATCCTGGGTTCCTCTTGAAGATGAAATCAGGAGTTGTTCTGAATAACTGTGATATGCAGAACGACAGAGAATGCTGTGTATAGCTTAAAAGCAAATACAGGTTATTTTAGTGTGTAGCTGTCCTGAGGAGTATCCAAAATCTGTCACCACACCTTAGATTTTAAGTGTAGGAATGTTCTGGTGAAGCCAAGAGGAGAGTTAAGCGTTGGAGTAGGGATCAGGAATAGCAGCTCCAGTCTGCAGGCCACCTTTCCCAATTTCAAGCTGCTGATGTGCAAACATTAAAAGTTTTACTGACTTTCTAATGAATCAAGTGGTTTGCAAACAAGATACAGTGCTTTATTTCTTTTCGTTTGAGAGCATCTTCCCAACGAAGCCTAGAAACAACTGAACAAATGATGACTTTGCTTCTGTATAATTCATGAAAGCTCTACAGTTGTAACCTTTTAAACCGTTATTTTTATTTAAGATGTGTAAATTTCAAATCTTTTTTTTATGGCCTACTTGAAGGACGTAATAAATATTTGTTTCCAAGATAAGTACATAATGTATTTCGCTAGCAGTTACTGAAATGTGATAGGTTGAGTATATGAATAGCAGATTTTATATAAGTGCAGCATGTGAACATGGTATATAATAGAATTAAACAAGCTGTAATTTAATACAGCTCTTCAGCTTTATAGCGCTATAGGGGAGGGGAAGCTATTGTCTTTCAGAATTAAAGTTCTTTTTTAAGTATTAGCAAAAGGACAATTATTTGCTGATTCTGTACCAAAATTCGGTTGAAGTGCCCTATGTAAAAACTGCAGTTAAGTCAAGGGAGGTTTGAAACTAAGTTAGCGCATCAATTAAGGATGATTACATGGGTGGGTTTTTTTTAAGGAAAAAAAAAATGTATATAATATTATTTAAAATAGTTAACATACAGTATTTCAACAGGGGAAGAGCTGATTAGATCACCACACTCTTATTTTATGCCATCAGGATTGCTGAGGGGCTTATAATTGTGTTAAATTTTCATATTACTCATATTCGCACATTAATGAACAGATGCACCGTTACTATTGGGATTTTGCCATTTGGCCTTTCACATCTCTAATCATCATTTCCTACTGAGAATCTTTACCGTTCTCGCAGAAATTCAGTCATTGATACATGGCCGTCCATCGCATTCATTATTCTCCGCTCGTTTGCCGCAGCTCTCCCGGAATCGCCGGCGGAGTCAGGTTGCGGGGGGACACTCATTTGTCACACGAGCCCCGCGCTTGGGGACTCTGCCGCTAACTCAGGGAGGTTTTTAGTGACGAAGCCACCCCCCCCCACCACCACCCACCAAGGCCGAAAGTCCCGGCGGGGTCCCCGGGGCGGGGTCCCGGGGCGGGGCGGGCAGGGAGCCCGGGCAGCGGGGCCCTGGCAGCCCGGGCCGGCAGCTACTGTTGCTTTAACGCGGCAAGTTAAGACACAAGACTTCTGTTTCTTTACGAGCGCACCGCGGCGAATATTTTGTCTAGCCGCAGGGGAAAAGCTTTGTCGTCGTCTTTGCTGACAATAGACTTAAAAGTAAGGACGGGCTGCTTTTGGTGCCCGGAGGCTCGGGAGCCTATTGTCAGCTCACAATGGACTTCTCTCGCCGCATTCCTGCTTTGCGAAGGTTTGTTAGCTTTGACTGACTGACAGCCCTCCACTGCGAACACCGCGTTCGCTCCCGCCTGTTTACACGCTACTCGAGGATTTTTTTTAGAGAAGCGCAAGAAAAAAAAAACAAAACACCACCACAAAAACCTTAACCCCCCCCCAAAATGAAGCGGCGGCGTTGACGTGCCCTGTCGAGCTGCGTCTGGAACGAGGGGGGTTCCTTCGCGGGTGCTCAGCAGGGGACGGGCAAACTTGGGCAGCGCCCCGGAGCCTGGCGGCAGCTCCCTCTCCTCAGCCCCGCCGCCGAACCCTTCCCTTCCCTTCTCTTCCCTGCGCTGCCGCTTCCCCCGGCTGCTGCGGGCGGGGAGGGGTGGATTTCGGTCTGGGTGTGCGGGGTTTCTCGCGGAGAACTTGGCGTGCGGGGCGGTTCTGGGTGACTTGAGGCCGTGGGGAGCGACCCGTCCTGCGAGACCAGGGGCGGGGAGCGTGCGCGTGGGTAGAGGAGCGCGGTGTTGAGTATTCCAGGGGCCCACCTTCGCATTCTTGCCAGATTCAATACCTGAGTTTATACAGTATTCCAGATGAAGTTTCTCGCAGATCTTACACAGCAAAAATAT
>WTSP01004469.1:88448-121973 GCA_025331215.1 Actenoides lindsayi | reverse complement strand
TTGAACAGTATTGGACCCAGCACTGACCCTTGGGGGACACCACTAGTCACAGGCCTCCAGCCAGACTCTGCTCCACTCACCACAGCTCTCTGGGTTCTGTCCTTCAGCCAGTTTCCAATCCATCTCACTGCACAATCACCCAATCTACCCTTCTTAAGCTTTGAGTCTGTATGTAGGGAGTCTCTCATCCATGTGATCAGCAAAGCTGAATTCACTCTGTGTTTTCATCTAGGAGAGGCTTTCATCAACTCAGTGTCAATTCCTTCAATGTTCTTGGAACCCAAGCACTGGAAAACTACTTTAAAAGCTCACTTGCGTTTGCTGTCCTCCATTTTTACTCTGTTTGGCTGATCTTGGATACTTTGGAAGAAAGAATTTCTGTCTGACAACTGGGAAATAATAACTTGAGACAGTCAACACTTCTGCTTTTTTATCTTTTTTTTTTTCTTTCTTGTTTTTTGTTGGTTTTTTTTTTGGTTGGTTTGTTTGTTTCGGGGCTTGGTTTTGGGGGTTTTTTTTGTTTCCTGCAGTCAGAAAAGAACATCCTGCCAGTGCAGTCCAGTTCCATTCTTGCTTCTTTGGCAGCATCCTCAGCACATGGCTAAACTTGTGAATGTTAACTCAAGCATTTACAAATGGTGCTTTCTTCTTTCTAGAACATCCTGCCTGCAATTCAGTGGTACATGTTCATATAGAGTGACATACTGACAAACTAAAAATATTTAATGATTAGTGAAAAATCTATGAAGAAGTACTTTGGCTTCAAAGTCATTGACAGAGATGAGTAGTAGAACAATAAAGAAAAATCATTTAAACACCAACAAAAATGCCTCTGGACATACAGCTAAAGTGTGGGCCACAAATACCACAGGAAATCAATTCTGTTTTCTTCTGTGTGCTGGTGGGTTATGCAGACCGGGAGGAAATGGTCAGGAAATGGCTCCTTGTGCTTGTCATGGCCAAGCCATGACAAGTCAGAACTAACTTTTGGTACCTAAGAATAGGTGTTTCTGAGAAGCTCATTCTAAATTGCAGCACCATGTTATGAATTGAAGAAATGTAGCATATTTTAAAAAAACCACAAAACTATTACACTGCCCTTATGCTTTCTGGGGGGGGGATGTGATACTTTTGCTCAACTTAGGTAGATGAGACAGATGTTCTCGAATAAAATAAAGAACAAACATAACTGAGATCCATCTATGGCAAATAACATTGTTCTGTGCTCAGAAATGTGATCTCTTCTTGTGTTTCATTTTAATGAATGTCTGGAAATTAAATACTCAACAGGAAGAGTAACAGAGAGGGGAAATTAAAGGTAGCCAAAAAATTAATTTTTTTCAGAAAAAGTTATTAGAAATATTAATCAAAAAAATAGAGAAAACAATTACAGATCTTGGTGAAAAGAAAAAGAAAAGCATATCATTTGGAAATCCTACCAACCAATTCCAACTTTCAGTATCTAATTGTATCCTTTATTGTGGTTATCTTCTGGATGAATATCCACTATTCATTCTCAGAGATATAAGCCCCACAGTTGATTCTCCCTAAACTAATCAGATGGCTTCTCTTTGGATAAAACTATTTAAAATCAACCAGTTTCTATTCAGATTACAGTAGAAATGCATTTTCCTGATGTGTGCCCTATTTTGCTGTTTTTCATTCCTTACAGCATGAATTAGTAGTTGCATTTGTCAGATATGATGTTTGCCCAGCCAGTGGAAACTGGCAGCTCTGTAGAATCCTCCCTATTCATGGACAGACATGTGAGAGTGTGTCTGCCCTGCCCACGGCGAGCGTGGTCAGAAGGTGTTACTGAAAAGCATTTCAATTGTAGTGTTACAACAGAAGATTTACTTCTGAAATACGTAATGGAGAATAAAATCTCTCTGTTGAAGTAAATGCATTAAAAAAAATATAATTTTGCAGAACGCAAGAGGCACTGCTAACAATGTGTTGTCGGAAAGTTTTGTGCAAGAAAACCAAAAAACAGCACCCAAACATGGCAGGTAATTGCTTTACTAACAGTTGCCTCTTTTATTTTCTGTTTAGGAAGAGCCCTTTGTCATGGTGTCTGAAAACGTCCTGGGCAAACCGAAGAAGTATCAGGGCTTCTCAATAGATGTGCTGGAAGCCTTGGCCACATACCTCGGCTTTAAATATGAAATCTATGTTGCACCAGATCACAAGTACGGGAGTCCTCAGGATGATGGGTCATGGAACGGGCTGATAGGAGAACTGGTATTTAAGGTAAGGTTATTAATAACTCACTAAATAATATTGTGTGATATAGCTAATAGCACATCACATATTATGTTTACATCAGCCAGTAACCTTTTTTTTTAACGAGCCCTCAATATTGCTTTGTTCCATGTGCGTTGCCAGTGTTTGGTGCTGTGCTCAGGTGTATTGGGCAGTAAAGCAAAAGATTGGAAAGAGTGATTATTGGGAACTATTTAAGAAGCCAGGCAATCTGTTTTTTCCAACCCAAGTACAGCAGTATGAAATCTGAATACAGTCAAATAATGGGATGCACAGCATCCTAATTAATTTGGCAAGACCTGACACAAATGAGTTGAAGAGGCTGTTTGAAAGAGGAAAAATTGGTGTTGCAGTAATTAGTGATACATTACATAAATAATGTATAGCACTTAGGAAAATGTTGGTGTGATGAATACATGAAGTACATAATCAACAGAAAATGTTTTATTGATATATAATAACACTTACATTATGTAGATGTATGAATCAGGAGTAATATATTCTCTATTCTGTAATTAATAAACCATTTAGTCTACTTAATTTTACATTAAATGTTCAATATTGTATCATAAAGAAATTAAACCAAATAATTGTGCCATATTTTTCTCTTTTTTTCCCACTCTTTACATCTTGCAGCTTCTCCCGTTGAGAGGGAAAGGGCTATGCAGGCTCTATTCTGCTGAGGTCTCATTTGTGCCATGAACATATATATTTTATTTGTTAACCCATAGAGGCAGCTTTTACAGCTACAGAGACCTACATTTCTTGGTTTTTCCTTAAATACCCACAGTAGATATTCTTGTAAATAACTTACTGGTTGTTTATGGAAGTGCTCTTCCAAATCTGCAGGTGGAATTTAATTGATAATCGCAGCAAAGAATAAGGAGCAATGCAGTCAGATGCAGGACCTAATCTTTAAATAATTCAGGTAATAATTAGCAAAATGATGGGGAAAAAAGTTTTGCAGTAAAGGGAAGAAGATAAAAAAGATTAAAAACCGATCTCCATGGGGAAAAAAAAAATAAGTGATAGGTTTAACGAATTCTGCCTTCCTGAGCAGCAGGAAGGCTGCTGGAATGGAAAGCCGCCACACGTGCCATACCCATGGCATGGTTCCTCCGTCTGCTCTGGGGTGGCAAACATCCTTTGCCACCTCCCTGTGCCCTGACGAAGCCAGAGGCTGGAATGCTGTTGTCATAGGTAGTAAGCTGGAGCCACTTAGAAAAGCATGTTTTCCTCCATCTTCCAAACTTTAAGAACTAAAAGTCCCTCGTCTAGTAATGAGACGTTAACACCACAATGGCCTATTGATTTATTTTTACTGTTTTTTCTGCTCCTTAAATCTGGTGTTCTACAATACCCTCCTTGCTACAGTACCCAGCAAAGGACTACTCAGGCCACTGCATAACACAAGCTGGAGGGGTCTTAGTCCTAAGTGGCTCTGGAGATGGAACATTTTTATTTATTTGAAATGAAGGGTTCGTAAGGCAGAACTCATAGCAACTGAAACCAAGTGTTTGGCTGTAAAATATGTACGGCTTTCTTGTCTCCTTAGTGGGCAGGGACTCACAATTCTAATACCAAGCTCAAGGTGGTAACCACCTAAATCTGTTAACAGGTGTCACGAGTGGAACAGATTTACCAATCTGCTATAATTTTGGTGTAACTGAGTCTTAATTCATGTGAAATCTTTCTGTACAGTTGGAAAATACGAGGAGTTAAGGGAGCTGCATTTGGAATTAAAACCCATGGTTTCCCAGTACTATAGCAGTGTATAATTTTTTATCTCCCATACCCCTTATATAATTAACAGTCAAGGTTCACTGTGTTCTTCTCTCCCATTCTCTGTCTCTCTTAAGGCAAAAGAGAACCTCTGGGCGAGCAGCCAGTGTATATCTACCCCTTACCAAGTGCAAGCTGTTCTTGAAAAGCTGCTTTCTTATTTACTGTGAACCGAGTTCTGCTCCCAGAACTCAAATATCTATCTGCTTGGCAACTTTGTAAGGGGAAGCAAAGGAGCAGAGAACAGTTTTAAATTAAAGGTCTAACCTGTTTTTAAACAGGTTTTAACAGAGTGTTTCCTTGTTTTCCCAACCAAGTCTTACATGATAATCTGGCCAACACGTGGAGGAAGTCCAAAAACAGAGGGAGTGCTCGTTGCCTGTTAGTGCGTGAGCCAGAAATGAGGTGGGAACAAGGTATTTCTGCAAAAGACAAGTCCTGCTCAAGGGTAGTGTAAAACAGCTGCCTTCTTTTGTGGGGTTCCCATCACTGAGAAGGATGTCTGTGGCCGCTACAGAAGATGTGCCATGTGAATTGGCAGTGATTGCAGCAAGGACATCATTTGTCTGTTCAAGATCAACATCTGTTTGCATTAACCCGATTCCACGTGCAGTGGGCTCTGGAGTGGGTCCTGGTCTCAGTGGGAGCAGTCCCAGCCTGCTGCAGTGCAGGGCAGAAGCCCAGCGGTGCCAAGTACATGCCCTAGGTCCACAGCTGGCCTCATGGACGTGACCTTTTGCCAAGTCCACTCTGTTGTAGCTTTGAAGACAAGGTCCCTATTGGCTGCTAAAATAGGAGCTGGAACCAGCAGGTCGAAGCAACTGGGCTTTAATTTGAATTTGGAAAGTCATTCAAGCTCCCCCTCCTTTGGTGATTCAGATCTATGTTAGGTACACCCTTCCTCCATACACCTTCTCCTGTTGAGGGGAACTATGTAATCATGCTATGGAAAGCAAATCTTCCTCCTGCTGTTAGTTATCTGTGTCTTTTCACAGCAGTTCCTTTAGTTGCCCTCAAGTCCACATTACCAGAGGGATGAGCCTGTGTGACAGGCAAGAGAAGTGTCTAATGCCCTTTCTGGGAGGGAACAGTAGGCTTTCCAGCATAGCTCTGGACTTCCCGGTGATATTCACATCCATCAGTCATTCCTTCCCACATTTCACCCTGCTACCTTGATTCCTAGGATTTTTTGCCAATGAGGAGCCATCAGGAAGCAAATAGCTTAGGGAAAACTGCCTGATTCCACTTAGGTCCATCAGAAAAGGAAAACTGAATACATGCCTGAGCATTTCTAAGAGAACCTGCAAGCCAAGTCGAAGCCTCTTATCAGACTTGTTAATGCATCTTCCTAAGGGGAGCAGCACAGGAAGGAATCAAGCATGTAGGGAGGGCAAAGTGAGCAGAAAAAAGAATAGCTGAGTAAAAAGAAGAATTATTTGGATGTTTTGTGTGTTAACTTGGGCAAAAATGTCTCTCTGATTAATTTTTTCGCGTCCATATTAATAGCCGTGTATCATGTGGGACTGTGGTTTGTTGCTTCCAGCATTCGTTCAGACTTGATTTACACTGAAAACAGATAAAGTGAAAGGCCTCACGGGAGAAATTTGAAGTAGATTCATTTATTTTCCCTGTTCTTTATCATGAACCACAGGAGTTACCATATGATTGTTTTCTAGGTGGATGAGATGTGCTTGCTTAAGCAATAGTATAGAGGCATTTTGGGGATTTCGGGGCTTTGCTGATGAGCCGGTTCAGCGACACCAGGAACTGCTGCCAGACCCATTTGGTTGGTTGTTTTGGATTTTCTGACTCTGGTGCTGTTGGTCTACCTCAGGAGAACTGCTGTTAAGGGATATAAATTCCTAAGTAGGTCACATAGAGAAAAATAATCATAGAATGGTTTTGGTTGGAAGGAACTTCGAAGATCATCTCATTCCAATCCCCCTGCCATGGGCAGGGGCACCTTCTGCTAGACCAGGTTGCTCAAAGTCCCATCCAGCCTGGCCTTCAACACTTCCAGGGATGGGGCATTCACACCCATTCTAGGCAACCTGCTTCAGGGTCTCACCCACTCTCTCAGTGAAGAATTTCTTTCTAATATCCAATCTACTCCACTCTCAGTTTAAAGTCAATACCCCATGTCCTATCTCCACATGCCCTTGTAAAAAGTCCCTCCCCATCTTTCCTCTGGACCCCCTTTAAGTACTGGAAGACTGCTGTAAGTCTTCTCCAGGCTGAACAACCCCAACTCTCAGCCTGTCTTCACAGGAGAGGTGCTCTAGCCCTCTGAGCACCTTCGTGCCCTTCCTCAGGACTCACTCCAACAGATCCCTGTTCTTCTTCTGTTGGAGGCCCCAGAGCTGGGCACAGTAGTCCAGGTGGGATCTCAGGGGAGTGGAGTAGAGGGGCAGAATTGCCTCCTTTTGACCTGCTAGCCACGCTTCCTTTGATGCAGCCCAGGCTGTGAGTGGCTTTCTGGGCTGCCAGGGCACATTGCTGCCTGGTGTTGAGCTTCAATGCCCTCTGCTGTTGTTTTCAGTCAGTCGGTTTCAGGAGTCACAGTTTGAGTCAACAGAAATGTGTTAAACATCTAAGATGCTGATAGTGGGTTGATTTTGGCACCACAAAAACTTCGTGGAGAGTTTTACGTGTTTATAACTCAGATTGGCAGCTTGACATCTAAATATTGACATAGTTGCCTGCATTTGCCTTTCTATCTCAGAAGCACTAAGTGAACCTTGACTTCTTCAAACTGATGTCTTCTCTGATCCAATTTGACATGTTAATGACAATCATTTAATTTTTTTTCATCTTCCAGTTTTGATACAAGTTGACAGAGTCTGTATATAATTAAGAATGCTCAGCGTCAGTAGATCTGCTCTCAAGTTAAGCTTGAGCTTGAGTTTGTGCTAAACATACAGCGTTCCGGTAAACTGCTGTTTATGATTCAATTTAGTAAGTTAATATGAGTTTTCATATTTCAGTGTGGCAATTGTTTTGGTTTTTTAACAGCTAAACGGATTCCTGAGAAGTCAGGACTTGTCTCTTTCCTTTTTTTTTTTTACTTTTCTACCACTCCTTAATCACAAGACATAATTATATAACGATTGCTGCTGCATTATGACAAAGGAAATGCAACATTTCCATTAGGACAGCATTGTTCCTCTGTCATAGCTGACTGATAACCAGAGTGGAACCATAATGCTGGGGAATCTGGAGAGACTGCTCCCCAGAGATGTAAAAGAGAAGCAGTATTTCTACAAATACCATATAATGTGCTTTTTCATGCAGTGCCTTTCAATGCATTTAGTGGAGAAATACATTTTTCTTTAAAGAAAGGGGGGAAAAAGGCAGAAAACCAATTCTATTAGTCATTCAGTCCTACAGTAATCTATTATTTGGAAAAAGTCTCTTTACTTATGCATATTGCTTTTCAGTGGAGAATCTTCAAACATCTTATATCTTGAATTAGCACCTCACAATAATCTACTGTGGGAGGCAAGTGCTTTAGTAACATGCTGATAATCAATCACACAGCTGAAGTTAAACAGCAGGGGCTAATTCTAGAACTTTTTGTTTCCTTCTATCCTTTAATCCTGAATTTCTCTTTCACTTTTTGATACACCTTCATGAAAATAACCCAAAATTAAATGTACCTGTATTTTCCTCTTTGACAACGACTGAGATAGAGCGTTGAACTTTTAAATTTCTAAATTATTTTTAAAATACATTTATATTCACAACTGTGGGGAACAGTTCAAATGATGACTGCTTTGCAGCTTGCTCAGTGGAGCTGGGACTTACCCGTTGGCAGACGCTGTGAGTCACTCAAGTTCGGAAGTTTTATAATCGGAGGATAGAGACTTAAATGATCTGAATGTTTCCATTGACAATTCTGCTGAAATTTTAATTTGGTTTACTGAGTTTGCTGCCATCCATGGGCAAAGGGAAGTTAAATCATCGCTCACCAAAAATTGTTAGGAAGGAACATGAAGGGAATTCAGGCAGCCGCGCTTTCAGATATGCCCATCAACACAGCTTCACTTCAGACACTAGAGAATCTAACCCACAAATTAAAGCTGAAGCTCTAAGTCAAGGCTTTTAAGCAAATCAATATTTTCAGACACATTTTTGTCCAAATTGTCAGGCCTCCAGCTATATCCTCCACCACTTTCTCAAGCCAGTGAACAATTAATATAAAGTAACATCATTTAACCCAAAGCCTTAAGTGCAGGGTGATGACAAGCGTGTGTGTTAGCAGGGGCTGCAGAGTGCTTTGCAGGTGGTATTAAAAGAGCCCAGATGATTTACAAATTGGATCCTAATCAGTTTCAGGTGCCATACCTTCCCACTTAATATTTCACAGCACATTTCTAAGGATCTCTAATCCCTCCCTTCTTTGGGAAAGAAGAAGGAAGTTGAATAGAGTTGAGAAAATTTGACACAGTACCTTCGAGCCTTTGTGCTCTCCTTGCCCCCTTCCAAAGAACCACTCACTGCTTTAGGAGGAACAGAAATGTATTAAATCAAACTAGTAGCAGCTTAAAACTGATTTAGGTACTCTTTCTTATATCAAAATATCTGGAATTTACAGTCTTTTTATTCAGTATTGGGACTTTTTGAAATGGTGCTAACGTGTCTGCTTTAAATGCCCTTTTTGTTTTCACTGCAGCTCTAATTATACCTGTGAAGAATAAAATAGCACCTGCTGTAGTTGTGCCTGGTGTCTCTGGAGACCTAATAGCCAGACATGCTGTGAAATACAATGATGAGATCAAGGAATGTTACTCATCCTCTTCTCATCTGAAATGGGTTCTTTAAATCAGAAAAAATGTGAACAGCACAATGCAGGTCCAAGGCAGCTGCAGGAGAGGTTGGCATAGAGAAGAATTATTTAGCAGGAGGATATAAAGGAATTAATAGTAAAGGAAATATGTGGAATATCTTCTCTTCTGCACTTCAGACACTGCAGCCAAAATGGATGTTTTTCAGAATTTCAAGTGCACCCAGTGCAGTGGCCCCTTGTCATAATCATTATGTCATCATAATGTAGGATATCATGTGGCTCTGTCAGACAACTGATTTCCTCTAGCAGGAAATGATGTACACAAGGTCTGCCTTTTGCCACAATGACAGTGATGACTTCAGTAAGCTAGGCTGAGAAAAATGACCAGAAGCAGACTTCCTCCAGCTATTGCCCGCATTTGAAGTCGTTTGATTCCTTGGAAAGTAACAATGTGGACAGCTAATGTGTCCAGTTCCACCACGTGAGGTTTGCTTACAGAAACTAGGAGACGTGATGCAGTTATTCTGTTCAAGCCTTAGTCACAGTTCTGTGTTCACATACATGCTGATTAAGACATTGGCCTCGGCATCTGCTTCTCTATGATTTTAGCTGCTGTAAGTCACAGAGGAATGGGTACCTTTTCTGTAGCTCCTACTTATGCGTGTTGTTCTGTCTCCCTTTTCCCTCAGAGAGCTGATATAGGGATCTCTGCCCTAACCATCACCCCCGACAGGGAGAATGTGGTGGACTTCACGACGCGTTACATGGACTACTCGGTGGGTGTGCTGCTCCGAAAGGCAGAGAAGACAGTGGACATGTTTGCCTGCTTGGCACCGTTCGACCTCTCCCTGTGGGCATGCATAGCTGGCACTGTGCTGTTAGTAGGGCTGCTGGTCTACCTCTTGAACTGGCTCAACCCCCCACGCCTTCAGATGGGATCAATGACCTCTACAACCCTCTACAACTCCATGTGGTTTGTGTACGGATCCTTTGTGCAGCAAGGTAAGAGACAGAGGGAGATTCCACCTCCAAGAGAAAGCCTTTATATCCTTCTTGTTCTTATCGCGACCTTCCTGTTCCCTGCCTCCCTCCCACAGCCCATGAGGGACTGGGAGCACTGGAAAAGCTTGTGCTATAAAGTTTCCAAGACATTTGTCTCCCCAGCGTGAGAACCATGAGAAGTTCAGAGCACTGCATGCTAGCTTGTTTGGATTTGTAGTGGTCTAATTAGAGGAAGATTATTTTCCTCTGGACAAAAAAAACCCCAAACCAAAAATGAGTTTCTCATCATCTGCTGGAGAATTATTCATAGTTAATACGAGTGCTATGTTCTTATGGAAAAGACAGAAAATGTTGGGATTTGGCTTTTGAACTAAGTTTAGACTAGTCGCCAGTGCTAAGTGATCTTACTGTATCTGATACTGTTTTCTCCTTCTTCTGTTTCCTATAATATGTTTAGACTGAACCTTCTCTGGCCTTCCTGGATACTTTCTCAATCTCCTCTAGCATCTGGTGTAGCCCAGGCTATTCCCCAATTTTGTTTGTATTCCCAAGTCCTTCAGAACCTACCTCTTCTGGCAGAGCTTTAACCATGCATCCTAAAGGCATCAGGGACTACAGATCTTGGCTTGGTATATACTACTTACAATTCTGGTCTACAAATCAGGGTTGTAATGCCAAGTGAAGTAGAAAACCCACAGCTTCGTATGAGAACAGAGAAGGTTTAGTTAATAACACTTGACAAGAGAACGAGTACCTTCTGGGATATGCATGTAATTGTTCATCAGTCCCTCCTGGCACTGCAGGTACACCTATCTGTGATTGCACAGAGCATCTGCTCTACAAATAGCCATGGTCACTGCAGCATCAAAACTGCCAGGTAGTTTTTTGGTTTGTAAAGTGAATTTGGATGGAAAACAGTAGGTAAAAGCATCATATTTGCGTAACGCTGTCAGCGTGTAATTTAGAAATTACATTATTCCCTGTTAGAAACAATCAGATGACATCCGTAAAAGCTAAAGGTATGCGTGAAAGCCAAGTATGAACCTCGTGGAAGGGAAAAAAGCTAAATTATCATCACCATTAAAAAAAAAAAAGAGAGGGGAAAGAAAAGCTGAAGTTCCATGAGAGGCATGATTTTAAACGCACTGACCTAGAGACGCTGCTTTTAAAGTTATCATCTGCATTGAGCAGTGATGGCCAGCTGAGGAAAGCTGAAGAGATTGGTTTGTTTGTTGGTTGGTTGTTTTTTTAAATAAAACCAAAGACTTCAGAGCCAGCTGAGAGCTCAAAAAGGTTTTAGAATGTACGTTGGTGTGTTTATATAGTTTTCTTTCTGTCCAAAATATTCCCAGTGTAACTGTTTAGAGAATCCAACTGTGAGAGAGCAGTTGGTCCGTTACAGAACTAGACTCATTACATCTGTCTGCCTGTTAGGTTAAAACTTGTGAATTAGTTTCTTTACTGCATGAATGCAAGTAATTTTACATAGGTTTATTGCTTGGTATTAGCCTTAGCATCCCTGCTGTCCTCCAACATCGTTAGTCCTTAAAAGCTTTAAGGGAGACTGCCCAGCCAAAGGTTTAAAGGAGGCAAAGCAAGTTTAATCGCACACTTCAGTCTCGTGCATTATTATCTGAGTTGTTTGCCTTGTTTCTATCCAAGTAAGCCTGTGTTCTCTGGTATCCTGAATTGTCATAGGTCCAGAGTAGTAGACTGCAAGGGAGCCCATCAATAGATGCTCAGACAGCTTACAAAAAAAAGGGTTTTTGACCAGTAAGTAAAAATGTGTGCTTGAGGAGGGCTTAGAGGGAAACCTTGAATTAAGCGTGAAGATGAGGAAGAAATTAAATGGAAAGAACTGGGACCATATAACAAAAAAAAAACCACAAACAAAAAACAGAACTTACTGAGAAAAGCAAAGAAAATGAATTTGCTCAAGGAGATCTGCAGCTGCTCCCCATGATAAGAGGGTCATGAGATCCAATTCAGTATTAGTAGAACCTCCTGGTGGGACATGGCAGCTGGGGGCACCAAAACTGTTCTGTGACTTCAGGAAAAGAAACTCACAGAACTTGGAAGGTTTGAGGCATTTATTTACAGAGAGAGATCTTACAACCCTATCAAGTGGGTTTTCAGCACAGCCCTACAGAATCCACTGGAATGATACAAAATATTCACTGGGTTTGTAGCGAGTGAGGGGAAGCTGTGGATCATCTTCCTTCAAACAAAAAGCAGGACAGTACTTATTTTTCTAGAAGGAAAAATGACTTAATAGGGTTGATACCAAAATATTTGAATCTTACAGACCCGTTTAAACATAAAGACTCAGAAGACCTCAGAAATCCAGGGCGAAAGAGTAAGAGAACCATTTATACTGTTAGCCTGTATTTCACATTCAATCTGAATATATAAAAAAACCTGTATTAGCTGAAGTATTGTTTACTAACCCTTGTGAATACAAACAAATGAAAGTGATTCCCATTGACAGGCTGACTGGTTATTGTGGTAATTTTGCATCTGTTTTCACTCATCAGCTCTTCATTCAGCAGAAAAACTCTGCAGGTTTTATTCGGTTTGGAATAGCAAATCTGTTGCTATTAATTGTGATTGGCATATCTTAAGCGTGGCAACACGGGACATTTCAAATACTGTCACGTTCACTTAAGAAGTCTTTCAGCTGCTGATTTAGAACATGACAAGGTACTCATTTATGTTTTCAAAACATACAGCCAGAGATGCTTTTATATCCTGCAACTAACAGAAACAAAGCAGCAGGAACCGAGAGTTGCTGGTGCTTTGATAGTGCTAGCGAGCGTGTTCTGGAGTCCTCTGCTCTTCCTTTCCTCCAGCTACAGGAAAGATTTGCAAGCACACGGGCCAGCTCCAGACCTCTATTTTATTTATTTTCATATTTTCTTTCAGCCTTGAATGATCTCTAATCAAAATCTATTAACAAGTTTTAACTTTTTGCTACCTTTGAAACGTCAGAGAAAAATACTGTCATTGTCTGTAGAGGCAGCACGGACTAGTCCAGTGGTTTTTAGGGCAGGTCTATAATTGCTGTCATATTCAGTTGCAAAATTTCAGTATTTTAAATTGTTTCCTTAAAGGTAGACTGAAACTTAATGTTACTGCTTCTCATATCATTTAAATTTAGGTCTTGAACTTGGCTTTCATTTTTCCACTCCCATGCTGAGGTGACCAATATGTGCCATTTTGAGACTCTCATAAAGTAGAGGTGTATTTGCTCTCAATTACCCTTTTAATTTTATGTTCATTCATTACAGAGATTGCTGTGTCTGCATTTATATACATCATTTTTGTATTTGTAAAATATATGTGATTTCTGGTTAGAAGAGACGATTTTCAGGATAGACCTGCAATGTAACTGAGGAGCCTCAATTAGTATAAAAGTATATAAAACTGTAAAAAGTATATATAAAAGTATATAAACTGTGAAGTGGGTTCTGCTTTATTTATTATTTATTCAACAAAGCTCAAGTAAAGCCCTTCCCCTGGGGAGAAACAGCACCGTGCCCCCCGTGAGTGCCAGGGGCCACCCAGCTGGCTCACCACTGGCACAGATTGCCCGGGGAGGTTGTGGAGTCTCAAATCTTAGAGGTCTTCGAAAGCCAGCCGGACATGGTCCTAGGCAGCTGGCTCTAGGTGGCCCTTCTCGGGCAGGAGGTGTTTGGACAAGATGACTTCCCAGAGGTCCCTTCCTGCTTCAACCAGCCTGAGTGGTGTATTATAATGGTATATGATATAGACTTTGCTTTTGTGCTCTTCTATACAAAGACATTTTTCTTTCTCTTCAGCTCTGATGTCATTGCTGTTCCCTCAAATTCTGACCTCGCTGAAATATGCCAGTGTCGGAAACCTGCCTTATGAACTGGGGCTGAAGACCTATCTCAGAGGGGAAGTTTAGTTTACTAAAAATTCACCGAGGTTAACTGATTCAACTCTCTGCAATGGCACAAGGTGTCTATTTATACTTGCTGAGAACCTAGTTTAAACTCCTGAAGGTTTTCTGTTAGTTTCCTAACACTTTATGGGCTCTTCTTATGAAATAACTCTGGAGAGCATTCTGCTGTCACCATTACTGGAGAAAAACAGTGATTTAAGAAATGGAAGTTGAGGATTTAGAGTTATTCCCAATGCTTTTTGTACGATAGATAGGGTTCTGAGACAGGTGAAATGCTGCGTAATTGTTACTTGCAGAGGAATGTTCTAGAGGATTTTATTTTGAGAGCAGCCATAGGATAGTGGGTCCTTGAAGTGTTACCCACAAAAGCATTACATTCTTCAGAGATCTTAATACTCTTGCTTAATGTAGCAAAGTTAGGAAATGAATTATCTGAAGGCATCAGTGCTGAGCTGGTTTTTTACCCCTTTTTCTTTTGGTTAGTTTAAAATTCTGGTCACGACTGGAGGTTTTGATTGGTCATCAGTGGTGTCAGTAATGACCAATTATGTTCATAATGCCCAGTAAATGAGCAAATCTTACTGTTTGCCTTGTTTAAATTACATTTCATAAGAGCAATAAAATAGACTTCAAGCCTTGGCACTTCTAAGTCATTATAATACTTCTCGGATGGTTAAAGCCACTCAGTATTCTCAGTCTTATTCCTTGTATTACCACCCAAGGCGTGATATAATCCTCCTGAAATGCACTGCCTGGAGAGTGCTGTTGCTTAATAAATTACTCCATCTTCCTTATCTTACTCTCGGCATATCCCTATCAGCAGGAAACCATTATGCTGTAACAACCTATTTTCTTAGTGACATTTTCTCTTAATTAACTGTACACCAATCTCTATGTATTTAATATTCAGAGGAAAATTCTAAAAGCATTTTGGAAAAAAAAAAAGTGTTATAAATCAATTATATCTTCAGAGGCGATATTTAGTGGTGAAACCTAATTATTTTTTAAGTTTAGAAAATCAAAAAAGATCCAGTATAAAGGCTTTAGGAGCAAGACCTAGTTCCTAAGTTGGACTGTGCATCTGCTCTGCTAGGTGACCATAGAAACTTTCTTTAGTGTCTTGTATATCCATTCTCAGTTGTAAAATGGAGATACCACCTATCTTCTACCATAAAAACATAGTTTTATAGTTTCTGATAGAGAACAAAACTTAAATGCCAGTCTCATTAGCTAACAGGTTTTAATTCATCTTCGAACTAATGCCAGGTCTTGACATATTCCTGTAACAAGGGGAACAGACTTGCTGAGCCTAAAATGCACAGCGCTAAGCTGTCGGAAACAAACCAGTCTCCACAGTTTTCTAGCATAGACATCAGCAAGTAAATATGTGCCATTATAGTTCCATCTTCAAACATGAAACCCCCAAATTCTCATTTTATTATAGTAAATCTAGGCTTACATATTAGTAGAGGGGGGTGCGTGTATATATATATATGCCCTTTATAAAGTCATCTCTCTGAAAGAGGTACTGCATCCCCGTGGTACCCGTGCTCCTTTTCCACACGTCTCAGTGGCCCAGCCAGCCCTCTTGACAGCGTCAAAAAATAACTGGATTTTGTCAATTGTGTCCTGTGTCTCAGATGAGTTTGCTAACTACAAGTGATCACTGGAACCGACAATGTATACCGAGAATACCACTGTGTATGCAGTACACGTTTGCAGACACTGAATGTAGATTCATGTGCATTCTGCTTCCAGAGGTTTATTCAGTTGTCTCTCTTTGAAAATGGAATTCCAAGGAATAATCACGCTCCAAGCAGAATGTTCAGTAGGGTGTGCATTCATTTGCAGCAGTGTGGTGTCACTAGTGTTAAACTGCTGGGGGATATGCTTGGATTTTCCCCTACATTGAAGTTAAGACTTAGGCAGTTCTTAGAGGCATCTAAAATAATGGATTTCTCTATGTTGTGTGCACCTGCTTGCTTGAGTAATAGCACTGGGTACATGAAGCAGAATATTTAGAGATGTGTCTGACACACCTTCTGTGAGGAAGTGGAGAATGAATGGTGGTGGGAGAGCCCAAAAGCCACCTTCATTCCCTTAGGACTAGCTCCAAGACTGATTAATTGACTGTGAGAAGATAATGTCTGTCTGGCTGTAGTATAAATGCTGATCAAGACCAAATGAGGGAAAAGGGAAAGCAGAACTGGATGTCTGTGGCATCTATATATCTTTCTCTGTTCTTTCAAAAGCATCCTAAGGTGAATATTTTACTCAGAACAGTTTCTTTAATTGTTACAATTTCTAATGTGACTTTACATTATATTTGAGAAAAGAATGGATAAATTAGATTGAGATTAAGTAATCAGTTTTGACTTTCCAGAGTTCATCTTTTTTATAATGCATATTTATTTGAGGAAACAAGGACGAACAATTTAGCTAGGACCTGAATATTCTTGCCCGGAGGAGGACTATAGCCCATGTCTTCCTCTGCAAAGATGTCTAGAAGCTGAAGAGGCAAGCCTTACTTGTCCTGCTATTTGATTTTCCTGCACAGATGCTTACACTCAAGTTGGCACTTTCATCTGTTTAAGGTAGGGAGGAAGTGAGAAATGAGTTTTAGCTTTATTAAAAATACTCCCTTGCTTCTTGGATGACAGCAATTTCATCTACAAACTGATCAGCCTTTTTCAGGAGAGAATATCCAAGGCACCAGCTGAGTGTGGGTTTAGAGGGCAGCTCCTGGTAGTTTTCCATGGCTCTGGAGTCCCTCCACTGCAGAGCTGGACCCACCTGTGGGGCTCTTTGTGACACCAACTGGTAGGTGCCAGGAAAATTGCTTGCAAACTGTAAGGGCAGGAGTAGCAAAGAGGTTTGGAAGCTGCTGGCAGGAAAGTCTCCCTTCTTCAGCTGTAAAGATATTTCTTCTTTTTCCTCAGACCTCTTGTAATATTAAATGTGTATAACAGGAGTAGACTGCAGTTAATATTGAAAGGAAGCAAGTAATGATACCAACTGAATCTTTTAAGCTAACCAACTTGTTGCTTTCCCCGATTGCTTAGGTGAGGGCCCACTCTCAGCAAATATGGGAAGATGAGAGCTGTTGGGTTTTTTTATTTCTATTTTTCATTTAGTCAGCTTCTCAGCATGCAAATTAACAGGATTGGCTTCATTACAACAGCATCCTGGTGTAGGGATCTCCCGCTGCTTTATTTTTCTTCTTCCAATGTCAGTAGGAGAGGGGAGAGATCATAAAGTAGGACTTCCCCTTTCCAGTGCTTTTGAAGTTAGTGAGATGGCTTTGGGTTAAAAACATGTGATACCTCATCTACCAGAGAAAAGCTGAGACAAAGGAACACTGGTGCTTTTGAGTGGAGAGTCTGCTTCCTCCCACCCACTAGGATAGAGTAAAGATAACACTGAAGGGGAAAGACAGAAAGTCTTCTGCAAACAGGCTGTTGAGGAACAGTGATAATAAATCTGTTGAGTGGGAGTGTTCGTTGTTCATTCCCAGATATACTTGCTAATAGAACATTTTTAGGTATGAGCATGTATTCTGTTCTTACAATAGCTGCTTTTATTTCAGATCTGTCCCCAAAGAGAAAAATCCTCGCTATCCAGTAAAGTCATCTCTGAAGTCACTTTTCAATTCTAACAAATCTGAGCTGTGATCTTAAGCAGGGTGATAGCTGATGTGCAGTAAAAAACAGGTTATTCAACTTTCAAACATAAGCATTTGTATTAGTGATTTTCATCAATAAATGACATTACAGCATTATTCTCAGTGAAACTTAAAAGGATGAGGGTTTTCTGCTTTCCTCTGGTTCACTATGAGCTGTCACAGTACTGCTTTAGGTCATCTGAGTTCGAGAGATCACTTTGATAACAGCATTACAGGATGTACCTGAAGTGGAACTTCAGTCTAAATTTTAGAATGTGTTATTTAGGAACATAATTAGAGCTCCAGCATTAGTGATGATTGAATTCTGTAAGGTTAGGAGTTCATTGCAGAGAAGCACTCTGAAAATTAGATTACTAGAATTAGTGACATGAAAACTGAACTAATGTATCCAAGATGTCTGTGATTCACTTTCATCTGAAGCAGTCAGGTGCCACTCAGTGATGATGGATGCTTGGGAATCTTGCAAGAGCAGATTTCTAAATCATTTGAAAGTTCAATCAAAAAAATGTCTTTCAGTATGTGATCTTTTCTTAAAAAGTGCTCTTCACCCCAAAAGCTGGAGGCACAGACCTGTAGAGAGGTTAAAAAAAAAAATTAAAAGATAATGGGGAAAAGAAGTACCTATCAAAAGACACAGAGACTTTACTGGAATTAAAGTTTGTCCTTATGGTCTCACTGAATTGTCTTTGGTTTTGCCTGGTTCATCGTTGCTCAGTTACAGCCAAAGGGGACTCTTTCTCCCTCGTGCTCATAATGTCCTCCCTGACAGGCTCATAGCTAAAGCAGCACTTTTAATACCTCATTAATGACATTGTTCAGTTTCATGCTAATTGTATGTGCAGATGGCCCGTTTTCACTCCATTGTGCACAGTTCTTTTTGACATCCCAGAAGATACTGCATATAACGCTGTCAGTAGGCTATGGAAAGGCCACCACTATGCAAACTGTATGTGACAGTGAGTTGCTTAGCCACATAGGAATATGTACCATAGATGATAATTGTGGTTGATTGAGGCTTAAAGCATTTGAATCCAGCCATTAGTAATAGGGAGATTGGGTCTCAGCATCTCTTGAAATCTAATCAGAAGGTTGCCAGTATGCAAGGTTATTTGTTAAGATCGAGTGCCAATATTCTCTAAAATAATAGCAAACATATATCATTTTGGTGCATCCACAGCGGCTGGAAAGCCTCCTTTTGTACGGGCAGGGCAGGTGGACTCTGAGAAGCAGACAGCAGCTCTGCCTGAGAGGGTCTCCAGAAGCTCCCTGCGTTCCCTACACAAGCACGTTGAGCTTCAGTCTGCGTTTGCCTCCACGCCTTTGTATGTTTATAATTATATCACGTAAATTATATAATTATATCACGTAAAACTATCGCCGTACATCGTCAAAGGGGCAACGGGAGATTGTCTGGTCAGAGCTTCTTTTGAGCAAATAGCTGTCGTTAGAATGGCTAGGCTTCTTGTGCAATTATTTACGATTAAGCAACTGAATGGTGCTGTGTTTGGTGACCCCCAAATTAAATTTGAAGCCCTGCAAAGTCTTGAGATGAAACAATGCATTCCAGCAGCATTAATAAAAGAGATTTTGGCCAATTTACTCATTAGAGGTGGATAGCAAGGCTCACAATTCCAATCTGGTCGTGGTTATATCAATCTAAAGATTTACTTTCAAATATCAAGACTTGCATGATATTTCAGCATCTGAATGTGTGTAGTGTAAGTCCAGTAATGCTTCATCTGAGAGTTCCCAGGAACTTCAGCAAATACAGGTAGGTGCCTCCATTTCCAAACTTCAGCTGAAGTCATTGCTCTTCTTTTGTAATGATAGCAAAAGAGAAAAATTAAATATACTTTTATGCTACATTTGCCAGGACATTGAGAAGCATCGTAAAGTCTGTCAGTGCTCTGTGCAATTATGTTGCACAAGTCACTGCAATGTATTGGCGTTAAATTACTGCACGCTATTATTTTTAACATTTTCTTTTATCTACGATGCACTTTGATTTTCATTTGAAAATGTTGTGTTTTGCTGATTCCACAGAAAGATGGAATTTGACCACTGCAAAGCTGTTAGTATCTGAAAGAAATAATTATTTTTTTTGTGGGCCTAGGCTTGAAAGCCAGAACTTGATTTCTGTAGCTCTTGGAGATTCATACTGTAAATACAACACAATAGAAATGGAAATCTGATTACTGTATGTTGTTGAAATCTTAGCGACACTGGGGCAAACCAGACCAGAGCCATTTGCTATGTGGTTGTATGATGTGCTTCCCTTCCCCCCTTTTGCCTCATTGTCAATGTTTCAGCAAAATGAGTGTAAAGAAACAATTTATTGTTGGGAACGGAATTATAAATATACTATAGCTAATATGTTATGCTAACATCATTTTAATCAGGTAATTATTAAAGGACTGTTTGGCCTTTAAGGACATTGATTTAATGGGAATTAATTTAATGATTGAACACTGTTTGTGTAACATTATCATTGCTAGTGATGCAGAAAATTGGAATCTCAGCTCAACTGAAAAGAGGTTAGGCTTTCCATTATCACATTAGATGCCTTTCTTCTGGAATGCAGTATTAGGGCCCTTTTTATACTTTCAGTATAGTTAAACATTTAAGTTTTATCTAAAAATTCCTGAGTAGAAAAAGAAACTAAAAATGCTCGTCATTGTACTGTTCTCATTTTTAATCAGAGGTTTGAATTTCTGTTGAATGTAGCCTTAAACAAAGTCCATTAGATTTTAATTTTGACTTGCTATTGCTTCTCCCATGAAACAAATTTTCTGTTTTCATTCTTCGCTTTCTTCTCTGCAAACCCGATCATTATGTTTAGGATGAATAGGAGTTTGGTTTATGGAATGGTTTGACAGCTATAGAAAAGCAGCAGCTTTAAAAAGCAGTAGCAGAGAGAGCACAGTTCTATCTAGATTATTCTCAGGCTGAATTCTACATGGTCTAGCCACAGCTTAGAAGGGATTTAAAGGAGACTCTGACCCATTTGTTCTCAAAATGCAAATGGTGAACATTATAGAAAGCCTGTATTCAGTACCTGAGGATTAGGACAGAGTTAAGGATGACCTTTATAGGTACAGCTCCCCTCTACCTGCACACGTTGTATCTGGCTGCCCTCCTTGGTTTGCCCTTCGTAGTGCAATTGTCACAAATTACTCTTCAGCTTTATAGAGCCTCCAACCGCTGTTGTGGATAAACCAGGAGAAGAGGGGGCCCTCTGCATAAACAAGTGATTGGAGGCATGTTGTGAATGGCTGTCTGACAGACTTTTGCACATAGATTAATTTTCAAACAAAATTTTAATCAAGGATGTCGATAACAGTTCCTGCTGTATCTTGGCAGAGTTTTACAAGGGAGTTTGGTGGCCAAATGATTAGCCCTCTGTCACTGGAATGAAGCTGTTTCAGTAGAGACAGCAAGCTGGGCAGGCTTGGTATTTGAAGGCAGATAGAAAAATAATTTGGCAATGGGAGTAGCAGAGACTCAAACTTATAAAACAGTCTTTAGGTTGCTAACCCTGTGGTGAGCCAACACTTTAGTAGGCTGAAATGCTTTCCACTGGGCAGCACCGGTCCCTTCCGTGGTGCTACAGCATTTTCTAGCTCCAGGGAGGAGCTTTGCTAAGCACATGGCTTAGGATCCTGTGTTTCAAGCAAAACAGTTTGTGAGTGGTTGTTCAGGCCATCTTTTGGATATTTCTGTTTGCCCATCAGGTTATGTGTCAGGGCCCTCTGGCCAGATTTATGAGCTGGGTACACTGGGCTGCAACTTGATGAGGGCTTAGTGGCAGTGCCACTGGTCCTTGATTAGCCCCAGCATGGAAACCTCAGCAGGGGTAAACTCTTCCTTTTAATGAGGAAACAGTGCTGAGCAATGAGCCTTGGTATGCAAGTCAAATGCCAAAGGCACATCCTGACAGATACACAGCAGTAGCAAATGGAGGACTTTCAGAGGGAGTTTGCAAGATATGAACATAACCCGGAGGGGATTATTGGCTAGCAGGAACCAAGAGTGACAAGGCAGCATGCTAATCTCTCCCTCCCATTAGAGTGGGCTCATGCCTGGCCTCCTTGTCAGGAGGTGGGAGGGAGCCTCCATCGACCTGCACAAGGTTGTGCACATATCCTCAGGTTAGCTGGCTTCCAGAGGTTTTGATAAGGAGCTATAAACTTGTATAAGACACAGCTTCTCAAACTGCTTTACAGATTTCAAATGACTAGGATTTGAAATGAGCCTGAAGGAGAAAAAAGATCCTCTCAGATATTCTCCCTGTCGCATAAAGGGGAGAAATAAATGAGTCGAGCTTTCTTTTGTGGATCATTGCTTCCCTCCTGGGAGGGCATCAGGGGCAGTGCTTCCCACCCAGCTGAAAGGAAACAGTCTTCCAGGGAGCAAGCGTAGTGAGATTAGTTGGGGTATCATTACACTGACAACAAACAAGAGAGAGTAAGTGGCTGGATTTGATGGAAGCTTTTATAATCCCCTTAGTAAAAAAAAAAATAAATTAAAAATTGGCTCCCTTCCAATCCTACTACTACCAGTGAACCAAAAAAACCCAATTCCTATAATTTACTACCTAGTATATTTGGAGTATTGTCACAGTATTGATAGCTAGATGCACTGCTCTCTCTTTCGGACGTAAGACCTGAAGAAATATTTCATGTGTGGAACAAAATATCTGGATTTGTCTTTTCATACATAAATTTTAAAAATACAAAAATCACTACATTTTAATAAAAACAAAGTGCTAGGGGAGAAACAGGTGGTGTGGTGAATAGAGGCAATAGCTGGCTCTTGAACTTGTCCAGACCATGTAGAATCTGGCTGCTAGCCCTGCCTCATGTTCAGTTCCTTCTCTAGCCTCAGTCCTCTGCAATCTGCCAGTATTTGCAAGGCTGGGGAATTCAGCCACTGATTTACAAGCTCTTGGAAGGCATTATCCATTCAAGGGGTTGAATTCTCCTGTTGAAGAATGCATGTGGTCAATGGGTGTTAACTTCAGCACACAATGTAATATTACAAACTCAGGTTATGACATGCCAGCTTTATGGAAATGAATGCACTCTGCACAGTTCAAGGAAGAATAGAAAAGTATGAGTGAAAAATGAAAAGAAAGGAAGAAAAATTAATGATGAGAGATTTTTCCAACACCTTCCAAGCTGCATTTATTCCACAGCTGGTAGGAATAGGTACAGGCTTCATTGACTGTAAAGTATTTTTTTTGTCCTGTACTGAACTGAACATTCCCAATTGAAAACAGGGGAGATTTCAGATTGTGAAGAAGGTTTTAACAGAACAATAGCAATAGCTAATGCCCTGGAAGATTTTGCCTTTGAAGAGTTTTGCTTTGCAGAGTTTAGCAAAGATAATGGAGCTCAGTCAAACTGTAGGTTTTGTTTCTCATGGCAAAAATAGCTGGAATATAGCATGTGTTTACCTCTTTGTTAATACAAACTGGTGCTCTTACACCCACTCTCTATTAATGTCCCTTTCACAAAGAAAACATAAGACATACATTGATCTAAACTATTCACAGCAGAACTCTACACTTTATATTTGTGCAAATGGCAATTGCAGATGCACAGCAGTGTAATTGATGTGACTGTTTGAACAAGCTGAAGGGTAAACTGCAGCCAACTCCCAGTCCTTTCTGTGTTTTTTTTTCCAAAGGCCAGTAATTCACTGAATGTGGACAGAATTTTTGCAAGATAAAACAAAACCAGAACCTGTCCCCAGATAACCCACCCTATTCCTTCTTCACCTTTCTCTTCCAAACACAAGCAAGATCCATGCTTGCAACTTTGATACTGTTAGAGTTCCTCAATAAACCAATCACAATTAACATCTTTTTCATGGTTCTTCATATTATCTGAAAAAGGATCTGGCTAAAAACACAGAAATTCAGGTCACTGCAGACCTCTAGCAGAGACTGTTGCTGATTAGGCTGAAATTTATCAGTTATTCACAACTGAGATACATTCTTAAAGTGAGAATGGTAGGGTAGTTTTGCTGCATTGGTGACAAATTGAGTTTTCTCTATAGTAAGAACTTAGTCTTTGGGATTTCCCTGGCAGCTGTGGTTACGACAAACAGAAATCTCAAGCTGTGATTCTTGTAGTGTCCTTCCTGCAGGAGAAGGGCAGAAACTTCTCATCCAAACCTCTTTCTTCCCATATGGAGTAGCTGCAGGAGACTCCCAGTCCAGCTCTCAACTCCTCCCAGAAACATCGTTTAGTAGAGATATCAAATTCAGGTTATAGAATAATGGTACTTTAGGCTTTTCTCTCTGTATATAGTTGTTTATAAAGTGCATTTCAATAATGGATCTTCAAAAGGCACTGTTTTTCTCAATAATATAATCTGAGTTTTCTCTACGTTCTTGGCTCTATGCTGCTAAGCTGTAATAGTGAAAAAAATATTTCTGAGATGTTAAGCAAATGAATCTTGTCTATAAATATTGTGCATTCCCAGTGAAGTTGTTAAATTGATACTAAATCAGAGAGAGACCTTATCTTGCACATTTACTGCCTGCATAACAAGCAACAAAAATTGCAGGACTTTTCAGCAAGATGTCTACCACCAGGCTCGAGCTCAGAAATGCCAGCTGTGACTAGGAAACAAGAAACATGTCACCACTTCTTGATGGTTTTTTTTCATTTCTCTCTGAAACACTCTGATAGTTCTGGACTATGCCAATGAACGCAGTTTTTCTTCAGGCAAACCACTGACAAATCCCTGAGAACAAAATGTTTGGAGAAACAGCCTCCGTATTCTGAATTATTAAAATTTAGTCCAGAATTATAGAATATTAAGGCCTCAGCAGGCTGCGATCCTCAATTTCCTCCTCCTTGCCTGTAGTCCTCTCTGTATGGGAATAGTATAGGTTCATAGTTTGTCTGCTAATGTGGAGTCTTCCTGATATTTAGGTCAGTCATAATTATATATTATATCCTTTGCATTGTCAAGACAATATGATATTTTTCTTACCTTCTTATATTTAGCTTGAAGCAGTAAAGAAATGGAATAAACAAAAATTCATACAATTTGCAGTCTAAGCCTGCCATCTGAAGTAGGCCAGCATCAAGCTGGTCTATGATTGATGAAGGAGGGATGAAAGTGGGAGGAATTTCTTTCACTGTCACTTCCAGAGTATATTCACCTTTTTCAAAACACTCCCAGTAAGATTGCTTTTTGCTAGTCCAGTTTACTCTAGAAAATACCTTTTCCCTCCTGCACATGCAATCTGAAAATTTTAAAGGCAAAGTAGTTTTTTAAATGATCTTTAGTACACATAAAAAGCATCAGCTGAGTTGTACTGGGAGCTGTAGCCACAACATGGGTGATGCACGGGTAGTGACATTTTGTGCTGCATTTTTCTCTTCTGCCAGTGTATTGGAAGGGCCAGCTCTAAAGAATAATACAGCTTCTGTATTTGTTTAAGGTCTGTCTCTTCAGATGACAAACCAACTCCATTTGTCGTCTTTGATTCCCATTTGTTTCACGAGTGGAGCTCAGTAATTTTAAGTGTGGCTCAGCATGCTACACCAGTAGTGTAACCATAACCAGGATGTTAACTCCCAGTGATGAATTTTGCTGTAGGAATGAGGTGTGATAGGGCAGATTTTAGGTCACTAATGTACGTTTGCATGACATGAGGTGGCCCCCTTTGTCATTAGGGGTCATTAAGCTTTGCTGGCATGATGTGAAAGACAATAGCAGGGAAAGACTCGTTTCATCTTTTTGGCTCTCTCCTTCCTTGCACTGTGTGCCCCTCATAACTAGAATATGCTGTCATCCATAAAGATGTCCATGCACTTGAAACTCATCCTAGATCTTGAGAAGCAGAGCCCAGGCAGGTTTGTTTACATGCGTGTCCTTCCTGCATTCTAATTTAAAGTCAACAGCAGCGACTCTCAGGTCTGTAGCTCTTTTTCATGGTAATGTTAATGGAAAACCAACGATTGTTGCTCTCCTACATGACCTGATGCTCTTTGGTACTGAGAAAACATGTAAATTTGTACTGAAAGAAAACTCTGGAAAGTTTTATCCCTAGAAACACAGCTGGGGGAAGGGAGCGAAGCAGTTTCTTAAGGTGAGCTGTCATGGTGCGGGAAGTGTTTTAGCAAACAGTACAATGGAACAAGACTGTATCACATTAAGCCTCCTAATAGATGCCAAAGAAATGATACTATGGCAGGAAAAGATCTCCTTTGATTTTTGTTTCTTTCTTTCACTGAGAGAGGTGGAGTACCCTGCCTGTACTACTTAAAACTCATCCACCTATGCAGCTGTGATGTCAGTCCTGCTTAAAGAGATGGCAGTTGAAGAAGCAAAGGTTTTAAAGTAAGGGCAGGAGTGATGAATTACTTTGGTGTGTGTTTATTGTACGTGTACTAGGATGCAAGCTGTGTCCTCAGGCTTCATTTACTGACTGCTGCTGCACAAGGTACAGCTGGAATTAGGTACAAGCCTTCAGAGGCACTGGCATGAACAAAAAGCACACAGGATGACCAGCACAGACCGTTCTTACAAGTCTGTTCTTAACATGGGTGGTAAAGAAGAAAAGATAACAATGAATAGTGGGGACAGCCTCCAGCCTTACTCATGTGTGGGAAAACTGTAAGAACAGTAGGGGGGTACCGTGGCTGAGTGGTCCTAGGGTGGCTTTCATGGCCACTTGTCGCACAGCATCCTCGCTTGAAAACCAGAAGGCTGGTGTGTGACTCCCTGGTGGTCTCTTCCATGAGATTTTATTTCAGTTTAAAAAATACAAGAATCTGAAGTTTTACTCGCTAAGTGGAAAAAATGAAAACACAAGAATGTCCAGGAGATCATTGGTTTCTCCTCTGTCCCTCTGCCCGTTTCATCTCATCACAAAGATTATCTGTAGGGATTGGCACCTGAAAGTTAAAAGGACAAACAGCCTTTTCTGATAAATTAATCTGGCTGTCTGCTCTGTTCATTTTATTAAAAATAATTTTTAAAGTAAGTATTCCAAAGACATTGCAAAAACTATTGTAGAGTAGAAATATTCTATTAAAAATCATTTAATATTTATGTGGGAGCGAAAACCAAATCTTCGGCTGTTGAAGTTAATGTTCATCTTCGAAAGTCCTTATACTGAAATAATATCTATCAGTCTTATCAGTAGATTCTTATTTCAGATAATTACATGGCATCTGGGAAATAAAAAGAAATTTATTTCTGACTGTGGAGGCCTAATATAGATTTTGTCTTTCGATACTGGAATTCTTAAAAGGCAAAGCATTTCAATACTTAAAGACAAAAAATGAAAATGAAAGGAGTCGGTTATTATTTCACAATGGTGCAACTCCATGTTACTGAAGTAGGAAAAAATCTTCTAATTTGTTTGTTGTTTGGTGATGTAGAGTTCCTAATGCTTTGTATCAGTAGGACAAGCTTTGAACAAATCAGTAAGGTGGTCCTTCATATACATGCATTGATTAAATATCTAGTTTGTGTACACTACTGAAAATTAGTTGTACTTTGAATAGGAATAATTATAATTTCTATTTCCTTTAAACATCGTTGCTTGAAGGAGGTTTTATGTAAGTGAAAATCCAGCACAAAATAATGAGAGCTGATTGAATCTGTAACCAACCCTTTAGCAAATCCCAGGTATTGTACCATGGTAAGATTTTGCGTCTGAGGAAGCTACCACAAAAGTAAGGACACCTTTTCAAACTGTTGAGAGTAAGGGTAGAGGAAAAGGGTGAGTGTCTTGAGTGTGTTTGCTGCATTCACCTGTCCCCTCCCACTTGTAGCTGTGACAAGACTTACCCTGCAGACAGAATGGGAATTTTAAAAACAATTAATTTTCCTTCATATAAAAATCTGTGATGAATACGTTTTTAGCTGAAATTGCTCCTTCAGAGACTCAGAACTAGGGGGCAACTATTTGAATAAAAAGTAATAGTTGTTATGACTTGCTAAACTGGGCTCTGGTCACACAAGCAGTGGTGTGCAGCTCAGGTTTAATTCCTGGTAATGTTTTGTTTACATGGCAAATGAATTTTAAAGGAAAGCAACTAAGGGAATACAAATGAAATTTACATTCTTCTTCAATACGTGTGATTTTTCGTTTGTTTGTTTTTTTGCACATCCAAGTTCACTTGCAGCACGTTGTACACATACATACAGTTCTCATGAGCATCCTTCTGCCTACAGAACTGTGGAAAGTAATTGTGTTTTGATGTGTTTTTTTTTTTTTAACTTTATGTTCTCAAGAATACATGAGAAACAATTAAGGTTTGTAGATACAATCTCTAAGGAAAGAACATTGTAAGAATCTCCTTTTGCTGTTTTTGTTCTGAGATCTTGAAGTCTATTTCCATTACTGGACAGGACTAGCAGATGAATTGTAATTAAAGGCACAATAGCAGAAGAGATTAACCACATTAATGAGGGCTGACAGTGTGGGCTTACTTTAGTACTTTTCATTGCATAGAAAGTGTGGCTCCAAGTCCTGCTCAGTTTCCTAAAGCACCTTGCTTTATTAAACAGCTGACCTTGGGGCCTAGTTCTTCTGAGCAATGAGAACCTGGGTTTCCTTCTGCCAAATCAAAACTCTTGCTTTTCCTTCTCCCCCACAGGAGGAGAAGTTCCATACACAACCCTGGCAACCAGACTGATGATGGGAGCTTGGTGGCTTTTTGCTTTGATTGTCATCTCCTCCTACACAGCAAACCTAGCAGCTTTCCTCACCATCACACGCATTGAGAACTCCATCCAGTAAGTCGGTAAAGAATGAACTGAGGGAAGGGAGGGTGAACATCTCTATGTGCATGTAGAGGGGTATGAGCGTTCCACTTAAATGTGAGAAAAGGAAGACGTTTTTATCATCCTGGTTTTTATCATCCTGAGAAGTAGTTCGGAAGCTAAAAAATAACAATATACTATAGACTGCAAGTTTCTCTGGAGACACTTTGTCTTTAGGATCAGAATTGTTGGCCTCTGGCAGATACTCTTCTGTAGCATGTATATTTATACATATGTATGCACACATACATATTTTGAAAGAAGCAATTGAGTTTGAGACAGCTGGTCTATCGGTATTTGAAATGGGAAAGGCTAGGTTGTTGGTGTGTGTTTTCAGGCTGTACTTTCCATTCAGATGCATTCCACGATACCCATGCTCTGACACTTGGATCAGGAGGAGCCTCATACTTCTTCAGTGTATGGGGCACTCAAAGATTTATTCACTTGTTCTTGCCAGTGCAAAGATGTGTTCACAGCAACAAACAATAAAAATTCACTTACTAGTCATCTTTGCTCCTTCTGTTCCCAAGTGCTTTCTTACCACGTTAACAGACCACATTGTCCTCTTTTTTTCTGTCTGTTGGTTCTTTTGCTTCATGCCTCCCTAACATGAATGTTCTCATCTTTTCCTGTTCATTTTATGGTGAACTGTTTTTCTGTCACACCTTCCAACCCTTTTTTGCAGATATCTCATCTCTCCATACCGCAGGAACCTTGCTAGGTCTCCTACCCCATCTCTCTGCCCTTTTGTTATTCACTCTCCTCTCCTTCAGCAAGCTGCATGCCGAGTTATCCTCACTCCCACTGCTCCAGTGATCTCCCCCACGCCCAAATCCTTTCTCCCAAGCCAAAGCAAAGATTAAAAAATTCAGCAAAGCATTAGCTAGCCAAGCACTTCAAGGGGCAGCTGGCCATTTTTCCATAGCAGGTTTTTAATCTTGAGGCTGCAAGTCCATAAAAGAATGAGAGAGTGAGAAAGTTAGCCTTTCCTATAAATCCTTCTTTGCAAAAATGATAGAGTAACTTTAAAGAAGAGAGGCAGGTTCTGCTGTATTCTTCCTCCAGAAGGGTAAGAACCTGGTCTTCAAGTCAGGATCAGTGCTGACCTTAGGGAAAACTCAGTTTTCTCAGTCCAGTTGCTGATTCAAGTCCCTATCTGTGCATTATTGCCCAAGGTCTTGCTGCCTCTAGTTCAGCTGCTTTCCAAATCTCTTTGAAATGTCTCCTGACACCATGAGCCACTGGTGTAGACTGGGCCTGGGGAACCTTGGCCTCCTGTGAATTCATAGGTTAGATTCAACCATCACCACATGCCAGCTGATCACTGGGGTCTCACTGACACATTTTGCTTTTAGGTGAGGATCTTCTACATATTACAACCAATCCAGGCTTTAACAGTAGATGGACAAGTAAATGTCTGTCTGCAATAGCAGCCAAGTTTTATTTGCAATTGGAAGCTGAAGCTCAGGCCCAGAGCTGAAGTGGCCAGCTCTTTGAGTGCATGGTTATCTCCTGACTGTCCCCATCAGGAGTATGCTCTTGCACTTCATTAAACCCTTTCTCCTTCTCCCTGCTCCTGGGGTGAGGGTGGCCAGGGGGTAAAGGTGGTGTCCTGAAGCCCAAATTGCCCAGAAATTAGCAGTCCTTATTCATTCCCAACTGGAAATGAGATGTCTATGGTTGTTCCCCTTCCATTCTGGGCTAACAACCTCAACGCTTTCATCTGTTCGAGGGCTCAGCACTCTCTAGGACAGACACATATAGAACAGACTAAAAATCACATGAGCAAATCATTCCCCTGATACAGTTGCATGACCAGTTAAATTGAGTTATCATTTTCTTTTGACAGCTGAATAACAGACTTCGAGATCATGGAGTGCTGCAGGGGTATTTTGACACAACCCAACTGTTTGAATTTGGTAGTCCCCATTATAATCCCTTCACAATTTATAGGAGATTAAAATGATATTCTGCATCAACGTTTGTCAACATTGATCATTAAAAAAAAAAAAAGCAGCTTTACCAGCTTTACATGAAGAAACAATGTGGGAATTTGTACCTGCAAAATAAATAATAATTATATATTCGGTCCTTCAATTTGTCCTTACAGGCATGAAATATGCCTCTGTATCCCGCTTTGAAATTATGGCCCTTTGAGTTCTGAAGTAGTCCAGAAAAATGTTGAAATTACTGGGAGAAGTGTCTGAGTATTCATATCATGGGTAAAAAGAATAAAAGATACCCAAACTATAATTTAATACATCTTCAGCTTTTTTCTTGCTGTTTATTATGATGTCACTAGAAAAACTCCCAGTGGAATACTGAGGTTATTATGTACAGTTGGGACTACATTGGTCTTTGTGCTGTATTATTTATGAGCAAAGTCACTGGAAATGTTTTATTCAGTAGAAAATGTTGCAGCTGGAAAGCTCCTGGAATGAAAGAATGGAGACATTTTTCAACAGCACTTGCAGCTCAAAAAGAAGAGTAATTAGATGTGTTAAGTATCCATTAGGGAATGAAGTTATCCTAACTATGGTGGGAGTGTAAAACTTTAGTTTACAAAACTGCCAAAATTGGAGCTCAAATCAGCACATAAGAGAGAGGCTGTTTGTTTACCAGGCTGAATTACTGCAAAGTGGGAAACATGAATAAGCAATAAAGGAAACGGTTGATGCTTTTTTTTTTTTTTTTTTTAACAGATCAAATTGTGCCTTAGGGAGCTTGGAAGGCCAGAATAGAAATTAACTTAAGTATTTAAAGAAAATAAACCAGATTCTCCTTGTGCTATCCAGTCAGCTTCAGAGAAGTCAGAAAGATGGAGGAAATTGCAGTCAGTGGGTTTGCACAGATGTAACAAGTAGTTAATGGGTTTTCATTTCAGATTTCCAGCTAGCATCAGATATCACAGTGTGTTGTTTTACAAAAGGTAGGAGGATTCGAGCAACCCACAGCACATTTCATTTCCATGGAACAGTTTTGTAGTTAAGGCATTTCAGCTTTTGGATGTGTAGCCAGTTTGCATTCAGAGCTCTTGCAGCTTCCCTCTCCCAGCCAGTGCGAAGGTTGGGCTGCTCTTCCTGGGCAGTGCCTCGTGGTACCCAGAAGTCTGTTTTGAGAACAAAAGCAGACAAAATTTCGTTAGGCAGTGCACTAAGGAGGATGAGCAAAATGTTTCCCTAGGCTCTAGAAGTAGATCTTTGCTGCATAACCTCACTTAAAGTTGATGGCATTTGTTCTCTGCTTCACTGATTAATTTGAATCAAATTGTTACAGTTTTTAAATGAACTTAGGGGAACAAGGAGAGCGAGAGTGGGTGTTAATTCCTTTTCCAGACAAATGGCTACTCCAAAAAGCTCTGGGAGCTCAGCTTTTCATCTTCTGCCAACAGGCAATACCAGGAGTAAAGGCACACAAGCCATGAAGCGGTTCCTAGATGCATCCTTTGTTCACACTTGACCCACATTGCAGGTGACATTTAAATCAAGACAGTTGGCATTTCAAATGCCAAAACATTGTGGCAGCAAAGCAAAGTATAATTTCTGTGTTCCTTAAATCTTCACATCTCTGTCTCAAATGCAACATGAATGAATAGTAATTAAGAGTGGCTTTTCTTGGTAAATGCCAAATAAACTTGGAGCTATTTCTCATGGGTGCTGATGCTGTGAAGGTCATCACTGAGCCAGTATTGCCACTGCTGTGTTTTACAATTCCTTTAGGACAGAAGGAAAGTCCACTGTCAGAGACTGGTTTTCCTGTACTACACTGCACTGGTTTCCTGGGCAGAGGGGGGGTGTCTGTCACCACCTTCTCACGGGCACTGAAATTTAGCAGGAAAGTTGGGGGAGTGGGGTGGACAGAGGGGAAATCAGAGAATTTCTCATACAAAAGGCTGGTGTTAGGTGGTTTCAGGTTTAAACCTAATCCAATTCTAAAAGCGTGGGAGCTTGATTGAGACTTTAGATTGTGTGTGTTATGGGGGAGAGTCAGAATCTTGTGTCTTCCGTAAAATAAGTTCACATGACATTCTCCGTGTTTGAAGTAATGATGTCGTGTTGGACAGGCAAGAGCTCTGCCTCTAAATAATGAAGGCATAGCAGCAAAGCATGTCTTCTATCATCCTTGTTTTGCCTAGTCACTCTTTTCACATTTTTCCTAGACCATGATTCACTTGAAGCTAAGATGTCCCCAAGGTTTTAAACAGCTCAATGCAACTGCCTACAAGTCTTCTGCAAGGGGGGGGGGGGGGGGTTTACACAAGAGTGCAACAATTAGAGTAGGTATTTCCTTATGCTGAAAACCAGAATGTTCTTTAACCTTTCCTTTAAGGTGATTCACCTAGATAGTCAAACTGGCTAGCAAACAGTACTGCTGTCACTGCCAACAGTCAAATCTCTTGGCATGCTGTGCTCTGTTCTCTCAGCCTGCCTGTGAATTAATCCTTCATGTCCTAGAAAAAAAAAAAAAAGAAAGAAAAAAAAAGTTTTATCAGAATTAGTCATAAAGACCAACTTCAGTATAAGCCATGACCTCAGTTATTTTCTCCTAAAGCTCAGGGACTACTTCTTGCAGCAGTTCTGTGCAACATAGCCCGACAAGCTGGCTAGCCTCAGTTGAGCTGTAGACCAGACCTACAAAGGTACTTTGATGCCCAAGCCTCTGACCTCAGTGGTATTTAATCACCTAAAAATGAACTTGCTTATTCCTTTATGGAGCTGACCTTTTGTTTTCATACATTTTCTGTGTACTTTTTGAACACTTTTGGCTGGCATATGTGAACAACGTGCTACCAATTCTAAGCCTAGGATTTGTATGTATAGAAGAGGGTGTGCTTTAGGGGAAGAAACATATGCAAATCCTAGTATGTTGGGTTTTTTTCCTCTTCAAGTTGAAAGCAGAGATAATTTTTTAAATTACAAAGTAATTAATTTGTGCTAAGCCAGAAAATGAAAGTGACCTGACAACTGCTGCCTAATTGAGGTGCAGAATACTAAACAAAATCAACAAATGCTGAAAAATACATGTATCTCTTAATAATTCATCCTCAAATGACTCAATTCATACTTAGAATAGCCCTGTAATGTAGTTAGTTTGTATGGGATAATATTGGTATTATTGTGGTAATTGCAATGAGAAAAAAAAAATCTTACCTTAAAGACCGCACAATATTTTTCCCTACAGTGTTTATGAGTGATAACAAAATATAAGCTGAACCTGACTGCATGGTCACTTCCCTAGAAGTAGAATTTGTCTATATACAGGCTCAATTAAAGGTATTTTATTTTATAA